>JACEGR010003315.1:0-107612 GCA_014170235.1 Listronotus bonariensis
CATTCTATTTTTTTGTGGGCGCTGTGGTTCGCTCGCGGTCCACTAGATCAAGTCGAAATATAATATTACTACATGCAATGTTGAAATAGGATTATTAACATTGGCGCTCCCGCTCACGGCCTGGTTATTCAATTTAAATAGCATGCTAAGATGTCTATTTTGACAGAAGACCGAGCGCACCAGGGACCTGAGCACATGTAGTGTCCAGTGATCCTTGGTTAACGTTATATATTTGTTTGTAGGTTCTTTGTGACCACAATGAAGAATACTTAGATTACTTTTCCAAATGGTTATGGTAGATCGATTTTAACTTCACCCCTGGATAGAATTAGGTGGAAATGTGTTACCATTACCTGCCCACAAACAGGTTATCATTGTTTAGTTGAGTTTATTACAAAGCCATTTTATGGTAATAGAAAACATAAGTCAATGCTGATGTATTTGCATCAGATGATAAGAAACCATTTCTAAATATTACTGGAGAATGGAATGGCGTAATGGAAGCAAAATGGCAAGATAGGGAAATAGAAACTTTAAAATAGTATTTCTTCTCATTCTCTTTTAAGTATGACGAACTAGAATTATATAACACTGATCTTTGCGCTGCAGCAGTGTTCTGGGATTTTCCAAAAGCATAACTGTGTAAATCATAAAATACTGTTGCAAAACTACAAAGTTATACTATGAGAACTTCGGTCCATATGAAATAATCAGCCTGAGTACTAAACCCGTTATTCTGTAATAAACTACGGATGACATTACTACGACGATTGCCAAATCCCATTATACGAGTTAGATGGCGTGGACTGAAACAAATTCATTTAAAAGAATTAAGTGGCTTGTTTTTATAAAATTATAAAAGAAAAAAGTTATTCTTTATAAAAAAGGATTCTGCATGGTCAAAACCTAAAATACAATAATCAGATAGCAAATCTTGTCAGTCATCTACGAAGGGTTTGGACAAAAATGTAATTTTTCGCAAGTAAAGTACGCGTATTTTTTGCTAATATCAAAAATTGATTGTGATAAAGATAAAAAAAAAAATGCATATTTAAAAAGTAATTTACATTTTTATTTATTTTAAACATTTTTGTTTTTTAATTTTTATCTTTTTTCTGCTAAAATCAAGAAAATTTTAGTTTGTATATAAGCACATTGTACATTTTTCTTGTTTTGATACAATATTTCAAAATTTTATTTAAAATTGTCCTCTGAAAATTATATTCATGAAATGCACTAATGTACAAAACTAAATTTTCATCATTATCGCAAAAAATAAAAATGTTTTTTTTTTGTAAATAAACAAAATTCTCTATTTAGAAGTTATTTTTAATTTTAAACTTATTTTCCCTATAAAAATTTCTGATATTAGCAAAAATACAAGTACTTTACTCTTAAGCAAAAATTACATTTGTGGCCAAACCTCGTAGATGACTAATGCAATTTGATATCTGATGGTTGCTCTTCAGGTTTTGGATCAAACAGAACTTCTTATAAAGAATAACTTTTATCTGTAAAATTATTAATAAAAAGTTTCCCATAATATATGACGCCAACTTACGTAGACACACTGTATACCTTAGGTCAACACTTATCAAGAAATTTACCATTAAATTCTTTTAAATTTTGTAAGACACGTAAATTGGAACCAATTTATTTTAAATTCAGGAGTTTGTTTGTTGGAGAAGCGCTAAATTTAGGTATACAGGGCTGCACAAAAATAATAATCGACGAAAAGCAACATAATTTTTTCAAATATTAACACCTATTTTTTATTAGATTTTTAAATTTTGCTTCAAATTCTTATACATATTCATATACAAATATGTACATAAAAAAAGAGGTACTTAACTTTAAAACAAGAAAATGTATTGTACTTTCCGTTAAACCTGAAGTGATTTTGGGGGAGATGTCACCCGGTATATAATATACCGTAAAAAAATCGCAACCAGTAGATCCACATGATCAAGCACACAACAAACCACTAAACTTTAAATAAATTTGTTTCAACTTACACAACTTCATCTATTGTGAAATAAATCTATGGTAAATTTCTCGATAACTGTTGACTTTAGGTATAGAATGGTACATAAAACATAGTTTCAGTTTGATGCAGAATTCAGAAATATAACAAAAATAGGAGTTTTCATAAAAAACAATTGAAGTGGCTGTCATGGCTAATTTTTGGGCAACTCTGGGCATACATGAATTTAGTATGAAAAAATCCTAGCCAAAAATAATTCGATTGTTTTTACAAAAAACAAGCCACCGTATAAGGCCTCTGGTATGATAACCAGCGTAAGCGAGCGGCTGATTTAAAAAAAGTTCTTTTATTCTTGCATAAAGATCAAAGACAACGCTCTTACTTAATATCGTGTCTGAGGCCTTAAACGTTGCTTCTTTATTAACTTCGACTTGGGTTAACGTTATAAAATATGACTATGGGCGTCATCTACAGATTTTTTTAGTCTGAACCCGAGCCATTTATTGACGTAAATGCAATTGACATAATTAAGAAACAAGTTAGACCGATCAGCCAGCAAGATAGTAACGAGTCGAGAAGACTATGGAAAGAGGTTACTGCAGGTTTAAAATTTAATGATATTGATAAGGCAACAAATGCTAAACAGGCATTAGAACAAAAACAAAGATATGAGGCTAAAGAAAGAAAGGATAGTGGAAAGGAATGGCAAACAACGGTAAGTGTAAAAATGTCAAGAAAGTAAATGAAGAGTTGAAAGTGCTAATTGATCTAAGTGCCAAAATATATATATTTTTTTGTTTTTTGTTAATCATTATGTTCTGTAGGACAGTGCCAATTTCATCATACCAATTGCAAACAAGGTCCAAGTTAAGTATGTCCAGCATTACATTTTTTACTTATTTCTTTGATTTTTGGGAATTTTTAATTTTGGCACTTAGATCATAATTCATAATTCATAATTCATTTATTTTCATGTTATTGACAAATGGTCTTACATACGTCAAAAGATAAGGTTACAACTAGATATAACATCAATTAGCCCTTCCACTCTATAAATTTTACCGTTTACAATTTTTCTTTTAATATAAGTTTAGTGCTGTAAAATTGACTTATTTTATCATATTTGACCCCATTTATGGCACTTTTAATTTTTAACCTTTTAACAAGTTTAACAAAAGCTATCCAAATTAAAAAGAAGAAAAAAATCACACAAAATTTGTTATGCAATTAGAAATGTATAAATGGACAAATGGTAACCCAATAGGTCATATACAGCGTGTATTTAAACGATCTTACCAAATGGAAAGCTAATTAATTTTACGAAGAAATGTGCCACTTTTTAAAAAGTTCTGCTTAATAAATACAAAAAAATAAATTAAAAAAAATATATTTGTGTGTTGAATATACAGTGTGGCTTTTAAAAAGAGCCTTTTTCCAAATTAATAAATGACTCCTCCAACAATAATTCCAAAACCTACAGTTATAAATACTTACGTTAATTAGAATTTTAACAAAAGTGACCTTGAAATATTACTAAACAATAATTTTCTTTCTTAGAAATGTTTGTTTATTTATTTGAAACATCCATAAATAACAAGACAGAATAAATAAAAAATATTAAAAAGAAAACTAAACACCGGAGGGAAAATCAAAAACATTTTTTTTCTCTTGTCAATATGTCACAAATTTGACAGCTCTCATTTTGTAACTATTGCTTAGAGTGCAAATATTAAAAAACAATATAGGACTTTTTCTGTTGCTAATGATAACATCGAGGTTTTCCTGCCAGAAGGGCGTATCCACATAATATGTGATATTCTTTTATTTACAAAATTTGACGCTTATGGCGATTTGTTTGACATGCCAGAATGCCGTATTCTCTGCCTTAATAGAATAGCCAATTATTGCACTCTTTTTGTGACATATTAACATTTATTACAATTTCGAACATGCCAGAAGGTCTTATGTTCTTACATAAAAAGAAAATCACAAATTATGTGGATACACCCTTCAGGCAGGAAACCCTCGATATAATTTACGTCATTCAGGGTAACCTTAAAATATACAGGGTACATCATAAAGAAGTTGTGCTTTTTTACAAGTTTCTAAAAAATAAAAATTTGGACAAAAAACTATTTTTACACCTTCAGCTGTTATAAACGAGGTTAGCGCGTGATATATTTTCTTAATTTTTGCATAAAAAGTATGCAGTCAGATAGACAATCGAAATATTGGAAGATTTTTGCGTTTTCACAAAAAAATCGTTTGCATTGAATATCAGAACCATTTTGAAGCCCTGTACATCCAAATAAAATATTTTGGAAATAATTTTCTTTCTTACCAAGCAGGACCTTTTATTGAAAGGCACTTCTTTCATAGAGTTTAAAAAAGTTTGCCATTTGGTAAGAACTTCTGAAAACGAGCTGTATAAAAAAAAAAAAGATTTTTGTTAAACTTTTAAGAAAAACTCTCTTTATCGTCAGAGAATATTGTGAACACATAACTATTAAGGGAACATTATTACTAAAAATACGGTAATGAGATTTAAAAACTGTTAATAGGTGCATTATGTTTAACCATAATTACCAAATAAATTGAAACCAAAAGTTTAAAGATATACTTTATAGAAAAAAGTCCATAAAGAACATACCAATATAAAACTGTAGTTTTATTTTCTGGCGCCTAGTAAATGTTAATTTATAGTAATAATAATAATGATAGGAACTTCAGATATGGCAGAGTGTTTCTATTTTGTTTGTATTTTTTATTTCCATGTAAAGACATAAAGGTCATAGAAATTCTTAGTTGAAACGCAAACTAAAGGTCACACATAACATAACCGCCACGATCCCGCAGATGTGCGTCTCGCTAGTAAATGTAGGGGCATGTGGTGCAAAAAGTTTTGTATTTATTAAAATTGCAGTAATATGAGTCTGGTATACTACCAACGATTTATACTACACAAAATTAAATAAGGTAAAACAGTATTACTTACACTACACTCAAAGTTTGTATAAAAAGGAAAAAGAGAAAGTAGGAGAATCTGTTTTATTTTAGCAAGGAGATATCACACAATAGAGTCAGCTTGACCAAAATGCTTTTTATATTTTTGAGGGCATAAAAAGTGCTTTTGAATTTTGCCAAATTAATCTGTCCCTCTTTCCTCTATCATTGTGAATCCAGGCTCGGTGTGGTTATGTGTGGCCAGTTCTTAAAACTGAACTAGGAACAGTTATGACCCTGTAAAAAGGCTTTAACAAACTGTCTACTATAAGCAATAGGCGTTGAACCTGGTAGTCAAAAATTGACGTTTTAATTTTCTGTCTGGAGAGTAAGTGTAAACTACAAATTTAGATTCCTTATGATGGTAGGATTCATATTTGTTACGATATAGCTTAGTGACGTTATGACGTCACAAAGATGGCCGCCGATGTACCTGTATACCTGCAGATATCATTTTATGAGTTTTATTATTATTTTTTCTATTTTTGCACATTAGATTTTTCTAACTTTTTATAATAAAAATAACACTTTTATAGACCGAGGAAGACAAAATATAGTGTAAGAAAAACTGTTTTAGAAAAATATATTGTTGATATTTTTATCAAATAAGTAAGACTGTTTTTTCGGTAGTGTTTTAATTTAAACATTTTATGTTTTAGCTATTTAAAAAGTCCGGAGAAGATCAATGGATATATTCAAAGCAACTAAGACAGCGGCTGCCTACAAATACATCGAACGCAACATGAAGAAATCTTAACATTTGTGCTTTTTAAAAATAATATCCCTGCAAAATGCCTGGACTTAAATTTTCATGGTTAAGTGGCAAACTGTGATAATACATCATGAAAATTTTTATCTGTTCCAATTTGTATTGAACTAGATTTTATATTGACGAACATTTTTTTTAACCCTTTTGGTAAACAATCTATGGAAACATATTTTATAACTAGGTTATTTCCAAAGGTATATGAAAGGGGTTTATGTACCATTATTATAATTTGACCAGGAATGTTGCTTTAGGTATACCCTTTTATTATTCTCAAAGAACAAAGTAAAATTTGCCTTAAAAACTCTTACCTGAACATCTAAAATACATATTTTGGTGTGAGGAGAGCATTTAACAATTATATTATCTCCACATTCTACGTTTGCTAGATAATAAACTTACTAAATATCCTTTAAAGCTGAACTTACCAGAATCCCTCTATTTGTTTCATTAAATTACGGATTTAATCCGTTACTTAATTTTTGCGCGAATAGTTTTGACACTTTCAGTCCTGTAATATAAACTAATTAGTATTAGTCTTTTAGTTTTTCGAACACCCCATATGTTGTACAATATTCTAAATGTTTACTGACACATAGACTATCAAACAGACCATATGCTTATAAAATAAAAAACAAAATAATTCAAAACGGGCAATCTTCTTAAAGAACATAGAAACAAGGTCTTTGCAACAATTAAAGGGTTTATTTCAAAAAAGCCAATGCCAAGTTTTCAATATGGTCAGAATATTAAAAAAAAACTTTATAAAACCGTTAGGGCCAACTGTATATTTTTTTGTGATATGTTCATAAATATAACTGTATCTTGCGCATTTAGAGATATATTTAAAGGTTCTATAAGCATTAGTTTTTTGTGAATTAGGAAAAAAATTGAGATTGGCACTATGTTACAAATGACATTGGTTGTTTTTGCAAAAACCCTTCATTTATAAATGCGGAATTGCAGATTTGTTTTAGAAAAGTATTTAATTGTCGCTTTTGGAAATATTGGATTCCTGGATTAAATTCATACATTACATATTTATGTAAAGCATTACGTATGTATGTATGTCTGACTTGTAGTTTTTAGATGCAATTTTGTGTCATTAAACTCACCGTCATTCGTTAAATAACGAAATTGATTTTGTTACTTACAAGATACTGTTACCATTCCTTTAGTATGGTGTTTAAAACACATTTTTAAAATATACATTTTTTTAAAACCTCATAATCCAAAAAATATAATTTGTTATCTTTTGAAATAACCTAAATTGTTGATGGTTAAAACATTTTAGGGAGAGGAGTTTATCACTTTATTTAAATTACTAATTTACTATTAGTCTTTAATAAGTAAAGTTTGTATATATTCAAGTATTAATTCCGAAAAGCTTATTGGCTGCCGGAGAGCATTTATAAGTTTACATTATTTTCTTTTTGAACTAGTGTTTTTGGTTAGAATGTATTTAGGTGAAGAATTTTTGTTAAAAGGTTTTTGTGTAAATATAACTTGCCTAAAAGGTTATAGTACAATCAGAAATATTGTAATATAACTTACTTCCAGGTAAAATTCCTTTAAATAAATTATACAAATATTGCATGTGTTTTCTTTTTGTAACTATTTTTTAAATGTTTAATCTTTTTATAGAAAAACTAAAAAACTAGACTATTGTTTGATTATACCTTTTTAACCTAATGCCTAGTCCTCATGCAAGGGTGGGCGCAGTTGGGGAGCGCCCAACCTAAATTGTCCTTGCCCAACTTGTTAATGGAGCAAAGAAGCAAAAAAAACAGTTAGGAACCCTTTAAAAAAAATATGCCAATCTTATTCAGTGCTCATATGCCAAATTAATTCAGTGCCGGACGAAGCCTGTTTTTGAACTGAAGCGAACTATAAATTTTGCGCCCCTCCCCCTTAAATGAGAGCACATAAGGCAGAATTTTTAAAATTCTTTGGCCGTAAAAAAGTTAGATGTTCTTTCACCCTATTTTTGCGGCCCCCTTTTCCCGGACTTTTTAATAATGTTTATATTCCTTGGGAAATCCCACCATATAGGTGTGTTTGGCATACTGAAAAGTGTAGTGAAGGACTAAAAGTGGAAATAAGTTTTAAAAAGTTTTGATGCCAAACGCGTTTAAATGAGCTATGTCAGAAATTCAAAAAGGCTTTTAAGTTTTTATTTATAAACAAATAAATTTAATTTCTACATATTTGGGTTTCTGGTACTCTATACTTGTTCGACCGAGTGGTCCAAAGACTTTTTCGACAAGAATTAGCGTTTTAATCACGTTTTAATAAAATGTACCTAACTTCACGACCTCGAAAATAGTGTGGTGTAGTTGAGTTAAAACTAGTTATCAAAAAAATTGGTTCTTCTCTAGGCTAGGTATAACGAGGACAAGGAAGATAAACTTTTAATAAGGAGCGCTCAATTTTTATATTTGTCCAAAAATATAGGTTATGTTTGTGACGTCACCTTCTGGCCATAATATTTTTATATGACAAAATAAACCAATCCTTGCATAACATAAAATAAAATCACTAAAAAGCATAAAAAAATTGTATCTTACCCTTAACGATTTAAACGTAAATTCCCTCTAAAAAAATATCCAAAGGTCAGTGACCCCTGCTTTACAGGTTTTAAAATTCTCTGTAACGGCAGTACTAATAACTACTCATTTTAACTATAAACAGTAAAATTAAACATATACAAAAGTCCAATAACTAAAAGCAAAAAATAACACCAAACCTCAAAAAAACCTTCCAGTACAGTAAAAAGAATTACGGGAAAAGATTACGTCACAAAATTTAGCGAACATAGGCTTAAATAGGATTGAGCGCTCCTTATTAAAAGTTTATTTTCCTTGGTCAAAAGCATCATTAAGGCGGCTGTCCATGAGAGCGGTTTTCCGATCTCGGATGATAATTCAGCGTTGTGATTGGCGGAAAAAGCATTTTAATTTGCACTAAATAATCATAACGCTGAATTATCATCCGCTAGCGAAAACCGCTCTCAAGGACAGCAGGCTTAATGATGATTTTGACCAAGAAAAATAAACTTTTTAATAAGGAGCGCTCAATCCCATTTAAGCCTATGTTCGCTAAATTTTGTGACGTAATCTTTTCCTGTAATTATTTGTTCACAATCGTACTGGAAGGTTTTTTTTGAGGTTTGGTATTATTTTTTTGCTTTTTAGTCATTGGCATTTTGTATATGTTTAGTTTTTACTGTTTATAGTTAAAATGAGTAGGTATTAGTACTGCAGTTACAGAGAATTTTAAAACCTGTAAACAGGGGTCACTGACCTTTGCATATTTTTTACAGGGAATTAACGTTTAAATCGTTATTAAGGGTAAGATACAATTTTTTATGCTTTTTTAGTAATTATATTTTATGGTATGCAAGTATTGGTTTATTTTGTCAGATAAAAAATAGTATGGCAAAATAGTGACGTCACGAACATAACCTATATTTTTGGACAAATATAAAAATTGAGCGCTCCCTATTAAAAAGTTAATCTTCCTTGGCTTTTGACAATCTTTTGACCTACTCTACTGTTTATATTAACCTTATATTTTTTCAATTTCGAGTTTTTTTTCCTGCTTTTAAAACAATAATACAAGAAATGACTGAAGAAACACCGTTAAATTCAAAAATATCTTCTACTTTTCGACATGTACGTAAGTTTTATTCGAGAAGTACTTTTAATGCTTTTCCGTTTTATTTTTTCTTCACCCTAGGACGTAATTAAGGAATTACTGAGATCAAAGTGTAGTAATCCAAAAACAAAATTTTAGAAGATACAGTTAGTCTTGTAGTTGAAGTGGCAAAAGCAATGGTCATTGAAGCTGCTGCAAGAGCTTGTTACCAAGCAAAGTTGGAAAATAAAAACCTAGTTACCTTAGATCATGTTGAATGTATACTACCTCAAATGGTAAGTTAAAACAACTTATTTCAACTGTCAAGATATATGATCAAAACCTTACTACAGGTTTGGGTAATAGTTCAATATAGCGGTTTTCGCTATTATAAGAGATTTTTGAAAAATTCTTTTTCAGGGCGTTTCTATAGGTCGATTATGACACAAATCTGTGTGCGCGTTTTCCAAAATCCATTTCTATAATTTATTATTAATAAAAACATATTACGGGACGGTGTAGTGAACAGGGGTGCTGGGTGGGGACGAAACAGTAGAAATCCTACATTAAACGCCCAAAAACAGTATTTCACAGTACACACCGCACTTTCTGTTTACAAAAATGTCCAAAAAATTGTTTAAAAAAATTAAAAATAAGTAATAGTACAACAATCCCGCCATGGCTGTCACTGCATAAAAAGAAGAGTTTGCAATAGAACTTTAAATGTCTTGTGATGTTGCCAAATAAAGTGAGAAAGTGTCAATAACTTAAAAAAAAAAGAATGATACAGGACTAAATTCATTTGAAAAATTAAGTTATTCTTTCTTCCTATTATAATTTGTAGAGAAAAAGGGAAATACCTAAACATAAAGAAGAAGGCATTTCTACAAAAATACCATTGTTTCTCATGGAAATGGTGGATAATCCCCGAAATAGGCTTGGTGTTAATTCTTCATAAGAAGTTTGGCAACGCTGCTTCTATTAAGACTGTCATTTTTATAATGACGGATGAGATATCTCATATGTGTGGGATAGTTTTTCGAAAAATTTCATACTTTTAAAAAATTAATTTACATTTTTCATGTGCCCCGAGTGCAGTGTATTAATGTTTTCTTGTGTTTGACGTTGGATTTATACTTTTTGTCCCCACCCAGCACCCCTGTTCACTCCACGTCCCGTAAATATGTTTTTATTAATAATAAATTATAGAAATGGATTTTGGAAAACGCGCACACAGATTTGTGTCATAATCAACCTATAGAAATCCCTGAAAAAGAATTTTTCAAAATCTCTTTATAATAGCGAAAACCTCTATATCGAACTATTACCCAGGTTTGCTTAGCATATCTACTATTAACTACTTTTAAAAGCTTTGTGAATCATATCTAACACAGAAAGATTATACTGTACACTGTACTTTTAAAATTATTTTTTTTTAAATGGTTTTAAAATTTAAAGTTTTAGTATTTAAAGTTAAAATTAAAACCAGTAAAAATTTTTTACCACTATTAATGCTTGACATTAAATCAATATATTTAGAACTGCGGGTCTACTCTCCAATCTCACTTATAAGTGTCGAATGTGTGAAAACCATAGTGCCACTTAAAATTCCGGTTTTTTATGCAAGATTATCTGGGTGTTAAAAGCGAGACTAGGTATTCGAATTGGAAATATACTTTTTAGTTGTAAATTAAACTTATGCAATTTACCCTAAACAACCAAAAACTTTTTAATTTACAGTAGTCAAAGATTTAAGCATATATTTCCCTGAAATTTTAGATAATAATAAAAACTAAGTGTTACAAAAATAAAATATATTTTTTTATTGCTTTTTAGATGCTGGATTTTCCATAAAAATACCAAGATGAAATACCAAGTGAAATACCTAATATTTGTAATTTTTAACTATTTATTATTTTGTAACAGTAAAAATATTGTTATAAAAAAGATAAAAATTACCTTTGTAAAGAGTTCACTTATAAGAGTCCCAGAACCCTAAAATAACACAAAGTAATAAGTAAAATATAGGTTATTTTTATTTTATGGGAAAAAGAAATTTATGGCATCAGGTTTTGAAAATAATATTGTTTAAATTTTCTTCTCTACTTTGTTTAGTTAAATGGATTCTTGTGCCCCAATTTCTGATTACCTACCTTTTACACTATTTCTGATTACCTTCACAATATAATTATTCTTTACAAACACCAGTACAATTGGTAATTACATGTAAAGATTCTAAAACTAGAGAACAAAGAAAAACAATCTTACATACTAAATAACAAGGACGGAACAACCATAACATATAATGAAAAAAATAAAGACTTTTACTAAAGTACAGATTTCAGATTTTTTAAACTATCACTGAAGAAATCTGTCTGGACCTCCCTGAGAAGCTCGTTTGCCACAGCCATCATACGGTTAAAAAGAGACAAGCTAGATGGATCTACACCTAAATATTCTACGGTTTACTGACATTCTTAAGTTAATTTTTGGTACATTTAAATTAACATAATCGATAAAATTAAAATCTTTGTATTTTAAGTTATGTATTATATAATATAAAAATATCACAGCTTGTTTATTTTCTTCTTTGGGACAAAGATGTAACCCCAAAACCACTTAAGATACTTTTTATAAGAAACTTTAAATGGATAATTATTATATTTAACAACATGGAGATACCTCAAATACCTTTTTGTACCTTTTCTATAAAATCACCATGTGTGGTCTCACATTGGCAATCCAAGATTTCTGTGATGCATATTCTAGATGCATTGGCCGTTGGCTTGGCTGTTGCATAACGTAATATATTAGTGGTGAGATCTTAGAATGTCACTATTTCTGACTATAAATCCCAGCGCCTCTGCAGCCTATTCCTTTACAGTAGAAAAGTGCTTATTAAACTTCAGATTAGATTGAAATATCACTCCCAAATCCTTAACCTCATTTTCTCATTTTGAGTTAAATTTGTCAATTCTTTACGTATTTAAAATTGGGTTTGTTTTTCTTGTGAATTTTACAACTGTGCATTTTTGTATATTTAAGAACATTTTGTTTTCCTTACACCATTTATTCACATTATCTATATCATGTTGTAACTTTTCACAATCCTCTATAGGTTTAACAGTCCTGCAGAGCTTGAAATCAGCTGCGAAAAGAAGTCCTATGGAATGATTTAGGCAATCTAGTAAAGAGTTGATGAAGCACAAGAAGAGCAAAGGCCCCAAATTACTTCCTTGCTGAATGCCTGAGGTGGCAACAAAGCTCTCCGACATGCTTCCATTATGGTAGTTCTTAACTTTCTGATCAATGGCTAATGTATATATATATATATATATATATATATATATATATATATATATATATATATATATATATATATATATATATGTATATGTATATATATATATATATATATATATATATATATATATATATATATATATATATATATATATATATATATATATATATATATATATATACAAATATTTATCTTTAAGATAGTATGCTATTCACCATGACTCTCTCCCCAGACCGGTTTCGCCTGCCTTACAGGACTCCTCAGTGAGGCTGTATCTGTCTGGGGAGAGAGTCGTGGTGGATAGCATAGAAAAAGCAGGATGTTTTTTCTTTTTAACTGTCTCTAAAGTGTATAAAATATTTGTATTGTACGCCAAGACAGTAGGGAATTTTTCCTTTTGCTTTAATATATATATATATATATATATATATATATATATATATATATATATATATATATATATATATATATATATATATATATATATATATATACAACGGATATCTCTACTTATTAATGAAGTTAAAACCTTGAGGTTTTCGCGAAATCAAATTTTTTGGTGTGAAACAAAAGATGCCATAAAACAACACCGTCCCTTTGGTTTTTAAGCTACAGGGCAATATTGGAAACATTGCATTTTCAGGTACACAACATTTTGCACGACAGGCAGTATGGATTTCGCCACAAAAGATCTACAGCAGATCTTCTTTCCTTCGTATCACACTGCTGGAATCAGTCTCTTGAGTTTCTAGGTGAGTCCCAGATCGTTGCTCTTGATATATCCAAAGCTTTTGACCAGGTCTGGCATGCCGCACTTCTTAATAAACTTCCCTCCTATGGTCTTTCAACTAAACTCTGTACTTGGCTCTCTAGTTATCTATCTGATCGACGTATATCAGTTATTGTAGACGGCCATTGTTCAAGCTTTCACCAAGTTAATGCTGGAGTGCCTCAGGGCTCAGTTCTGGCACCAACATTATTTCTTCTTCATATCAACGACCTTCTCTCGTCCACAACTAATTCCATTCATAGTTTCGCCGACGATAGTACCCTTCACTCCAGTTTTCAGGTTCCTAGACCCATCACTAAACCTGATTTGGAAAACAAACGCAGAGCGATGCAGATATCTCTTTCGCAGGATCTTAATTTAATATTGGATTGGGGCGCCAAAAATCTCGTCCACTTTAATGCATCCAAAACACAATAATGTTCCTTGTCGCGAAAAGAGTCACCAAATACTCATCCTCTACTAATGAGCGGCCAAGTTTTACAGAGCAAAGACACCTTCAATCTTGTGGGCGTCACATTTGAAAGTAACCTTAATTGGCATAAACACATTGTATCTATAGCCACGGCAGCTTCAAAAAAGCTTGGATTTCTCTTTCGAGCCAAAAGTATTTTTCCCCTTCTAATTTATACACTTTATATGTGTCCCAAATCCGACCTCCCTTAGAGTATTGTTCTCATATCTGGGGCATGGCTTCCCCCACAACCCTAAGCATTCTGGATTCTATTCAAAAAAGAGCTATTCGTCTCATTAATGATCCTTCACTTACAGAAAGGCTTCCATCTCTTGCCCATCGTCGGGCTGTGGGGGATCTATCGCTTTTTATAGGTACTTCCATGGCTTCTGCTCTGACGAATTGTCCAGTATAGTTCCTCCACTCACAGTTCCCAACAGAGAAACTCGTGGTTCCGCGCGTATGCATCCCTATACGGTCCAACTGGACAGACCCCGAACTTTCCACTTTGTTCGTTCTTTTATCCCTAGAGTTTCTAGAATGTGGAACCTGCTGCTCGCGGAAGTCTTTCCTTCCCCTCCAAATCTTCAAGTATTTAAGTCCCGTGTCAACAAACTTCCTCTTACCTTGCTTAAGACACCCACGGTATGTTAGTATTTAGGCTTTTAGTCTTCGTGGCTTGTCCAAAGTTAAAACAAAAAATAAAATAACCTAGTTTCTCAGTTAACTCACAGCTGATCAAAAATTTCAAACCTTTATACCTTTTTACATAAAATACAGTGGCATAGACAGTATTACTCTAAATAGATATTATTGTTTTTTGAAATATTGACCAATATTGGGGCTTTTCATGAACACCCCACAACAACTGTATTAAATTCGGTCAATTTAATTGACTTAATACTTCCCAGTATCCTTTTAGGATTTATATGCCTTCAAATTAGGGTTAGTGAATCCATAAAATCACTTTATTCACTCGTCAAAGTTAATTACAATCATTTACTTTTGTTTAACCTTAAAATGTCCTTTAGCTACCTGCTACCTTATTGGTAAGTCCGGTGATGGCCTAGCGTGTAAGGCGTTAAGTCGTTGAGCGCACAACGGACGTGAGGTGGGTTCGAATCCTGCTGAGGCCAAATATTTATTTATAAGTTGGTCGGAAATTTAGTGGTTAGCTCAACACCAGACGGACAAAGTGCAAAATGTATCGATGCTGAAGGCCACCAAAGGACCAGGGCGCTGGAACACACTTTGCCGTGTCCTGCGCAACCTTAGACATGCTGACCCCACTCAGTTGGTAGGTTCAGTAGTGCCCCCTGGGTGGGGACGACGTCTTAAGTTGTCGCTCATAGGACCGTGGTTTGGAACCCACGTTAAGCTGTAGGTCCCGTTTGGCTGACATCACCCAGACGTAAAAGACAGGGCGCACAATAAGCCGAGCGGCTTCAGTGCATGGGTTATCCCGGCCCTATGGAAAATATAAAAATTATAATACAGTATATCAGTTTGTGAATCAATAGTTAGAAAACATAATTTCAAAGAAAAAAATAAGATTCTTAAATTAACATATATTTTTTTTTATTAAATTCAAAACACTTTTTTAAGGACGTTCCCAAAAAATTACTTTTTAGGATTTTTTAAAACTTTGAATACACATACTTATAAGTGTCCTCTATACATAGAAATTTTTTTAATGGGCCTTGCGGGACTAAATTTCGAAATACAAGCTTTGAAAAATTTGCGTATTTAACATGTAAGTCCTATCCTGACGAACGTTTTTGGGCATGTTTAATTAAATATAATTTTAAGTTTTCTTAAAATTTTTACCAAAACTGAGAATCAATAATTAAGGATATTACAAACGTTTTTCTTAAAAAGAAAAGAAACATATGAGCGGTACTTGTATATGAGGTATCTCAAAAAATGTAAATTTTGCTCAGAGGAAAGTACTATTATTTTTACAATAATTTTTAATATAAAAATAAATTATAAAATTAATAAATTTTTATATAAAAAATAAGTTTTTGAATTAAAAATAGGGTTTAAATATGCAAACTTGTTTATTTTAGCTATTTTTGTAAAAGATAGAATTGAAAAACCCGTTTTTTCTATTTTTCCTGAAAATTTTTGAGGTTAGGGTAAAACTAGCTATTACAGAGGTTGTAGTTTTTTTAATTTCGACAACTTTTGAATTTAACTTTTGAATAGGAGTTATTATTTAGCTTAAAGTTGCAAAAAAATACCCACCCCTTTCACCTTTCTTACATAGTTAGGATGCACTTAACAAAACTATACCGTCGGTTTGCTGCAAGGCAATTTTTTTGCAATCAGGTATTCCGTCTGGACTATTATTAATTTTATCACTTTTTTTTTTTTGTAAAAATCTGCTATTCTTTAATTATGAAGTCATTATTGTATAATATTTGAAAGTAAATATATAACCCCAACTTTTTAAAAAATATATATTCTTTAAAATAGGAGGAGAAAAAATTTATAACTTCAGAGATGTATCGATGCCTCTAGAGACTTTAATGGTCGCAGTACTCCTTGGGAACGTCCTTAAATAACTTTTTAGGTATAATACCAAGTAACGTCACTTTTTGATATGTTAATTTAATTTTTATTAATTATCCCCCAACCGACGCTGGTGAGCCGGATGTCAATTGATTTTAGGTTACTGGATAAGCAGAGGTGATTGTTAAATGTTTTAATAATTTCAAAAATAAAAAAATCCATGTGTCCCAACTCTTTGGCAGTCACTGTATATCTTGGAAACTATTCATAGGATCACTTTGGGCCAATAATAACATCAAAATACCAAATTTTCAGCCAATTCGACTGGGACCCATAATCCATAGGGTTAGTGCGAGGTCCTTTGTAATGGTGCATGTGATGTTATGCTTGAGGTTAATAATCGTTCGTTGCCTATTTTTCTAGACCTAAGGTTTAAGGTATCTTCGAAGAAAATTAAGTTATTAAAAGTTCATTTTAAAGTTAAACCCTTTATTTTTATTTAGGAAAAAATATATAAAGCACCAAGTATAACTTTCAAATGGACAGTTTCAGGACAAAAAATGGTGCTCCACATTTACTTGTCTGGCTTATACTTGACTTGATTCAACTTTGAAGTTTGAAGAAAAAAACTTAGGTTATCACTGCATTATAAAGATACTAGTTTTGCAGACAACACATTCGGATTTTAATAAGAACTATGTTTTGGCTTGCATAAAAATTTAAATGAAATTAAAAATATTGTGTAATAGTAATGTAATATGTATATTGTTAATATCTACAATAATTGTGTTTTTGTATAGGTTTCAAAGTTCAATAAGTATTTTTATGTACCATATTGTATAACTACTTTTTTTGTTTAAACTTTTTATAAGAGAAATAAATATATGCTTTTCATACAAAATTTATTACAGTAGTTTATAAATACAGTATAATATAATAAAGTCATACTTATAAAATACACAAAGCTGTTTAAATAATATAAACAAACAATATTCGCTGGCTGTTTAAAACAAATCCATGTCATTATCACAGCCTATTTCAAGAAAATCATCGTCATAGGTTTTTAACTTTCCCCTATTACTTTCTATACAATTATTTACGCTATGATTTAGAGTTGGCAGTTCTCGAGATAATGGCTGTGATTCCATTGTTGGGGATGGATCCATGCCATCACCACTTTCATGATGATCAGTTTCTGGACTAGGGGTGGATTTGTGCAATTTGTTTCATCAGTCTCTTTAAATTTACGAACAGGGTTTTGTTTTGCCAGAAGTTCCGCTCTTGTTAGAAGATCTGGCAACAATTTAGTTCTAGCTTCTACTAAAAGTAAAATAAAAAATATCATCTATACTAATAATACAAAGAGGTAAAGTTTATAACTTTGTTTTGTTTGTAGCCGCTAATCTTTGAAAATACTGAACCAATCAATAAAATTATTTCACAATCAGAAAGCTGCACTATTCAGGAGTGTTATAGGCTATATTTTATTCTGATTGAAGTTCAGAAAGAATATAATTAACGTAACGAAGTCGGCACGGGTCGGCTATCTTGGATAAGCTATAAATTTTTTTAAAGGGCTAATCTTCGTAAATACTAAACCGTTCACAAAAACTCGTTCACAACAATTAAACTATTCAGGAGTACTATAGGCTATATTTTTATCATTGAATTAACAAAAATTTCAGAGAATAATAATGACATATCAATATCAATCTATACTTATATTATAAAGAGGTTAAGTTTGTAACTTAATTGTAAGCACCGGTGGTCCAGTGGTAGAATGCTCGATTGTCACCCGGCCGGCCCGAGTTCGATTCTCTGCAGATGCAGATAAATAGATAAGAAAAAAAGCAACAAATTCACTTATTTTTAGGAATTTTTTCTTTGATCTTCTGCCCTCCAACGGAAAAACACCGTATGTACATATTATAGCCCTATTCGCATGTTTTTTCGTTGAATGGCAGTATTCATTTATACTAATATTATAAATAAAGAGGAAAGTTTGTAAGTTTGATAGTTTGTAAGGGCTAATTTTCGGAAATACAAATTCACATTCAGAAAGCCACACTATTTAGGAATGCTATAGGGTATATTTTATTATGATTGAACAAAAAGTACAGAAAACATATAATTACCGCCCAACGAAGTGGGCACGGGTGGGCTAGTAACTTAATAAAGACAAAGGAAGAAACTTGTAAGTTAACTTCTAGTAAGTTAGCAAGCAATTATTTTCTTTAATATACAGTTGAGGACTAAATACCACTAACTTTTGTTTTTGTAATTAAAATTGTACGCGTCCCTCTTCATTACTCTAATATCAATGATTTCTATTAAAAGTATATAAAAAGTGTATGATGTTTCGTTTTCAAAATATCCATCATCCAACTTGCAAATTAAACTAATCTTATTTTCACTATATTCTGGTTTTTTTTTCACAAAATTCTTAATTTAACACCACATTACCACATGATGTTTTTATTTTACACCAAAAAACATGCTTAAAACTTGCTTCTTATTGATCTTATAAACTTTTTTATAATTACTTTAAAAGCTTAAATCAATATTGCGGTGCATTTAAAAAAGCATGTATCTGTATACATGGTTGTATCATTTTTTAAGTAAAGTTTTGCAATTTAATGAACAAAAGGTGTAAAACTAATAAAAAAAGGTTTTTAAATGGTGGAAATCAAAGTTTGTGTGTAACTTTGGCATTAGATCAAGAATTGTGTGCAAAAAGAAAGCGTAGTTTGGTGAAAATAAAGCTAATTCGATTTTTAATTTTGATAATGAATCTAGAAAACAAATTTTACTAAAAAAATCTTTTAGGATTCGTTATCGGCGCCCCAAGAAAACCGCTATATTATATATTCCAAAATAATTCCTCAATTTCTTGACCGCAATAAAATTTAAATGATAACCCTGGGTCCTAAATTCAGCCATAAATAAGTTGCCTTAAAAATATCTATTGTGTAGGCACGCACTTTTTAAAAGGTTGCAGGTCCTGATTACCTACTAATATCCAATAGTTTAGGTTAACTATTTTCAACAGCACAGCAAATATAAAATAATAGGTTTTTAACTATATTTCTTTTAATCATGTTATACAGCTATTAGTATTTCTTTCTTTATATAAAATTTTAAGAAAATCGGTAAGGGGCCTGCTTCAGAAACAATTACCAAAAATCGTATATGGTTAGTTGGTTCCTGTATGTTAACAGTTGTTTCATGCAACTGCAAAAAACGCTCTTTTCTTACCATTATTTAATTTGATTTGCTGCAACTTCTTCTTTTTTCTTTCTTTATTCATCTTATTTTGCTTTTGTTTATCTTCATCAAATATCTTCTGTTTTTGTTCTGGCGTTATATGATAGTCATGCCTTACCAAAAGAAAAATACTCCACCTGGCGTTCTCCGCCTTGTTTGATTCTATAAAATAAATGCCTTTTTTATCTGATTTATCAATGCTTTAAAAATTAAACAAAGTTAAAAAATTTATTTAAAAAACAAGTATTTGTTTAACCGTGAAAAACAGGGTCTTTAGAAAGGATTGTGTAACTTTAAGGAGCCAAATTTTACACTTAACCAAGTACAGTGTTGGCCAAATTAAACTTGTACATTTTTTAACTAACTTAACTTTTAATTTGTTGCGACTATCTTTTTTATTTTTGGAGGGCTAAAGGGGAGATCTCTCTTTAGGTTTGCCAACAAGATTTAGACAGGACTGAACTTACGGGACTATTTCCAAAATACTATATTTAACCTTGTTGCAAAAGAAATCAGATATAGCTACAACAAAGCAAATTCAGTAAAAGCGAATCTGTCAACAATTTGAGGTTAAGGAATTATGATTATTCTTGATAAATAATGCGCCCCATTAATCATGCATTTTTCTAGGTTTTAACAGGAAACTTTTTTTTACTGTGATTTAAAAAATTAAAAATGTGAGGTTACTATGCTTCCTGAGTTAGATGCTGACTTAACAGTAAATTTAACATATTAGGCTAATAGTAGATAAATTCAATTTCTTTTGCAACGAAGCTAAATGTATCATTTTGGAAAAAGTCCTGTAACCAATGTAATTTGACCAAAATTGGCAAACCTAAAAAAAACATATCCACCCAATAGGCCTTTAAAAATAAAAAAGATAGGCGCAACAAAAGTTATCATTAGTTAAAAAGTGTGCAAGTTTAATTTGGCCCACACTGTATATTGGGACATAAAAAGGTTGCCCCCGCCTCCAATGAAAATATCATAAACATAGGGCTTTAACTATTATGTATTTATTGTTTTGCAGGCAGAATAAAAAAATAAATAAATAAAATAAGTTGATTATATCAAACCAGTCAAAAAATTTAATATATTTTTTTATAATTATGAATCACAAACTTTATTGCGAATTTGGCCCAACAGGCTAATGACCAAGGGCTTCCTGCTATATAAACAATTTACAAAAGATTATTAAACATAACAATTAACACATATCCTTAATTTTGAGTAAATATTGACATAGTCACATAATTAGGTTCGTGACAGAGTTCGGACTCCGCCTGATTATTATTTTATTTATTAATAATAGAAGAAATATTCACATAAATTTAATTTTGTCATTCTAGAAGGGTTTCATATAGGGTATTTACGTTTTGGGCGGACATTAGGGTTTCTGGTATGAATAGGTGGATTAATAGTATTGAGGTTTGAAGATCTATTAAGAAATTTTATGGTTAGGGTCTGAAAGCGAGCTAAGATTGGTAAAATTTAGGTTTGTTGGTATAACAGGGCAATTGAAGGATTAAAAAGAGGATTTGTAGGGTGTCTCGTTTTGTTTACTGTCCTTAGGCTGGTTCTTTCACTAATCTCAATGTTGTAGAGAGCTTGTCTGCGGGCATTACATAGAAGTACATGACCATAATCAATTATCGATCTACATAATATAGTGTATATTCGGGTTGCAGTCTGAATATGGATTCCCTGGTCTTTGTAAGTCGGTGATTAAAAATGTTTTGCACCTTCTTCTTGACATTTTGTGTGTGTGATTTAAAATTCAATTTTTGGTGCAGTATTCCCTAATATTTGCATGAGTTAGTGGGATGTAAAACATGATTAAACATTGTAACTGTATGGGATGCATTAGAAATTTTGTGATGGAATATCACGAATTTAGATTTTGGGGTTTGGCTTAATGCGATAAATTTAAGGTAAAAAAACCATACTGTTTTGGTGAAAATTCTTAGTAGAAAAAGATTTTGAATTAGCCAGAGCTCTTATATTTTTAGTCACATGATTTCCTAAAAAATGTTTGGGAAAAATCGTTTGTTTTTGAAAAAAATTGGGTTTAAGAAATCCAGAGCATCAGTCACATAGCCAGTCAAATGGTTATGGAGAGATTAACTGAACTGACGAGACAAAGTTTATAAATGTTACATTAAACGTCTATGTATAACTTGGCAACAGGAACAACAACAACGAAAATGGAACGTCAAGTTTATAAATTGATTTTTAAGTAAAAACTTGTTTTATTTATCATTCCCTGTGGACACTGGGGGCTCATGCATTGGAGAACAAGGAAGGCTAAAGTCATAAAGACCATATAAACACAGAAAGGGCCCATAATTTTTTGGGGTTCCGCACCTATTTAAAGCAAAATACATAATATTTGCATAAAGGCAAAGAAAAATTGTGAATTGCCGCATTTATGGTTAAATTTATGGGGAGGCTAAGGCACCCTTGCCTCCTCTGAGGAGCCGCCAAAGCCTGTGGATTTAATATAGCAATACTGACAAGTTTGATAATGAGCGAAACACGTCAAAGGTAGAAGTTATATTGAAAAAGGATTAAAAAAACTTACCATTATAAGCATACCACCTTCTGCTTCTATTTGTTTGGTTTCGTTAAAAAGTTTATAGTTTTCTCTTTTCCCATTGCATCTAATACTTTTACTAAAAGATAAACAAAAATTACTCTTATACAAATATTCACGGCGGGCGAACTTTCGACAACAAATTGTGTTTGTACCTGGGGTAATCAAAGGGTCAAATTTTCTTAGAAGAAATTTCGACACCACGCCTTAAGCAGGTAGGTACGGCGCCCGATAGGATAATTAAAACAGTTTTAGGGAATTTTCAATTAAACTACTAAATAATAACATGATATTACTATTTCACTCATGGTTAGTTCTGGTAAGCAATGCCTCTTTTTATATCCTTTATTAAACCCAAGACTAATACACACTTAAGAATTTTATTCCTACCTTTAGGGTACCAAACAAATAAAAAATTGTGTATTATTATTTCATTTATATGGAAGGGAACAAGCTGTACAATCTTTTCCAGTTTGCATTTAGGGATGGGGGTTCGACAAGAGATGCTATACTGAGATTTACTTCTCTAACTTTAGAATGCTTTGAGACTGGTCTGCACTCCGCATCTATATTTTGCGATCTTAGTAAAGCATTCGATTGCGTATCACACGACATTTTGCTGAGGAAGCTGGCGGCCTACTCTTTTCAGTTTCCAGCTATAGCTCTTTTAAATTCCTATCTAGAGGGAAGAAAACAGGTGGTTCGTTTACAGTCAGAGTCTGGTGAGCTGTCGCTTACGAGCGGTGTTCCGCAAGGTTCAATTCTTGGTCCAATTTTATTTTTAATATACATTAACGATATGTCCAATTCAGTAAATACTGCCAAATGCACTTTCTATGCTGATGACACCACTTTAACAGTATCAGCTAAGGACCTTGTGGAACTCAAAGCAAAAACAGAGGAAGTACAAACTCAGGCAAATGAATGGTTTGTGGCAAATCAGCTGTCACTAAATACAAAAACAAAGAGCATGGTGTCGTCCCTTAGATGTCTTGACAATGTTCCAGCGAATCCAACCTCTATTAAATTTCTGGGAATTCAATTGGACCCAAAACAAACATGGTGTGAGCACGGGGATGTGCTTGCCAAATCTCTGACTAGCTATGCTTTACGCCAACTATCGCAAAGAGCACAAAAAGATATAGTCAGGACGGCATACTTTGCTATGGTCCACTCCAAAATGTCATATGCAGTACTTGCATGAGGACACGCGGCTGTAAGACACCGAATCTTTGGACTCCAAAGAAGAGCTGTGCGTAATGTTGCTGGGCTTGGATATCGAGATGACACCAGGGAGCCTCTCAGACGTGAAGGAATCCTCACATTGCCTGCAGCTTTTGCACTGGAAAGTATCCTATATATTCGAAGGCATTGAGATCAGTATGAAACTCACGCAGACTTGCATGGCTACAGAACAAGAAACAAAAATAATATATATCCCATCAACATAAGGTTAAAAAGGACCCAAACTGGTATAAACTACTTTGGCATAAACTATTTTAATAAACTGGACGAATCAATAAGGATGTTAACTCCAACAAAACTAAAGTCGGAACTCAAAAAGCTATTTTTGCAAGTTTCTCCTTTCTCCTTGGAAGAAATTGATAGGATTGTTTCCGATTATTCAGTAACTTAGTATAACTTTGTTTGTTCCTAACGTTTTCATTTGTTCATTTATTTCTTTAATGACTATTTGTACTTGTTCGTTACCGATGATCTGTGCACTATGTATTATATACCTGCTTGTTTTTTAGTTTTAAGTCTTATTTTATATTTACTATTTTATATGACGTATGTAAAAATTGTAATATTTATTGACATTAATTAATAAACTAAAAAACTAAACTAAACATTTATTAATAACATAATATAAGCACTCTAGAGGAATGTTTGCCTATTTGTGCTATCTATGTCTATTAAAATAAATAAATTAATTAATTATTAATTTTGGTATTTTAATTCGGCCGTAGGTTGTATTGTCGAATATTCTCTAAGATAAAAAAGGACCTTTGGGTCTGGTGTCGAAAATTGCCATAAAATTTTAGTCACTACCTGCTTGGTGTTGAAATTTCTTTCCCCCAATATTCAGAAAGTAATTTTAAACTTAGCTAAGTTAATATATATTTTTTAATCATCCATTAAGAATATAACATAATTGTATTAGTATCTATGTACCATAGTATGTACTTTTTAGAAAGTTCTATTTGTTGTTATCTTTAAATGTTGGTAATAGATTACAAAATCTTTTTTGCAGTTATTTTATATACACATTCAGCCAAATCAAAAGAATATCATGCAATGCGAGGAAAGGAAACAGTCTAATGTGTGTAGAACACTAACAGGTAGAGATAAGACAAAGAATAGTGGCATGCTTTGTTGTTGTTATACTTGTCTGTGAACCATTGGATTTGGCTGAATGTGTATAATAAACTTCTTAAAAATTGTTGTTATTGATTAAAAAAAAAACATGACATTTGTGGATTTGAACTGATCAGTATAGAAAATTTTATAACTGATTTATGTCATAAAACCAAATCAAAATCAAAATCATTTTATTGAAAAACACAAAAATGTTGTACAATATTTATCTAATCTATCTTAAACCTACGAACACTACTCACAACATAAATTAATAAATTTGGTAGTATTATACATATACAAATTATAGCAAAGTACACAAGAGTTAAATAAATCGATCAAGATTGTTATAAAATTCGGTTGGTGAATAATTTGTACAGTTTAGCAGGTGTTTTCTTAACTTGTTTTTAAATTTAGGTAATGGTTTTTTGCTTGATGAAACAATGAATCAAGGGTTAGAGAACTATTAGATTGTGGCACTACAATATTGTTATTAGCTCTTGTAAAATGGCTATGCACATTATTTCTCCTTTGAAAAAATCCCTCCAAATTGTACTTATGCAAAAGAGTTAGAGTATCAAAAATTAGGACGTCAAAAAATGTTAAAATTTTAAATTTTTTGAAGAGTGGTCTACATGATGTCATACTCGAAACATTTGCGATTATT
Source organism: Listronotus bonariensis (assembly GCA_014170235.1). Taxonomy (NCBI): domain Eukaryota; kingdom Metazoa; phylum Arthropoda; class Insecta; order Coleoptera; family Curculionidae; genus Listronotus; species Listronotus bonariensis. The sequence continues at coordinate 25,331 of JACEGR010003315.1, forward strand.
CCAATAGCTTTTGCAGCAGAAAAACTAGGTTAGTTCTTGATAATGCAGCATAACCCTAGAAGAGTAAGCAGTATCTAACTGAGATTCAAATAGGGCATAATAAACCTGTATAGCAGTTTCCTGATTTAAAGTAGTTCTGGCCGTTTTTATAGCAAAAAGCCCGGAGGCTTATTTTTTGTAACCCTAGTTATATGAACGTTCCAACATAATTTAGTATCAATTGTTAGTCCCAAAAACACATCTCTGACACCCTGTTTAATTTAGTATTATCAATGTGAAGACAAATATCACATTTATTTTTAAAAATTAGGTACTTAGTTTTGTTTAAGTTCAATAAGAGGCTGTTAGAGTCAAACCAAGTTTTTATGAGTAACAGGTCTGCATTCACTATTTGCTGTAATTCATCCACAGAATCAGCTGACCAACATATAGTGGTATCATCGGCAAAGAATGTAAAAGAACCTCTTATTGGCAGACTGGCCAAGTCCATAAAAACCATAAAATGAAAACATATTTAGAATTTTATTTGGAATATCCAAAGTATTAATGATAAGAAAAACTTATACTTACATATTAAATCTTCTCTTTCCTCACATAACTTATTAGCAACTTCCTTTGCAATTTCTTCAATATTGCAGGTTGTATCTACTTTTAAATCTGGAATAATTCGTGGTTTACCTTTGATATCTTTTTCTTGACTATTTGATCTTTTCCTTGGCCTAAAAATTATAAGTCCATTTTTTTCTATCCAAAATTACCTTGAATAAACAAAATTACAATTGTACTAAATAAATTGCCCTCAAAACTTCTACCATTAATGTCTACATAATGGTATGTTGATGGGTCATACAGTTTAAAGTTCACAACATATTATGCAGTTTACAGTCACCTTCACCAGTTATTTAATGTTCCAATTCACATCCAACGTTTTTTAGGTTTGCTAAATTTACCTCACCATTGGTAAATTAATTGATATCCTAAATAATCTTTGGCCAGATACTTACCTAAAATTAACATTTTTTCTGTCATCTCTTGTCCTTTTGTTACTTTGTTTGCCTTCTATATCATCATAATATTTTCTAGCTAATGTAAAATCATAGGTTTCTACATCACGAGATCTATCTTTAATAGTAACATCACAACTGTTCATTGTTTCAGCTACAAAAGTAACTCTAAATTAGCCAAGTTAGGTGTGTTCAGATAAAACTTTAGGTAATATACACAAAAAATAAAACTACCAGTAATAAAATATTACTAGTAACAACTGAAACTCCTTGTGTTTTTATGTCAGATCATCGTTATTAAATGTTGATTATTTATTGAGCATGGATAGTTTAAGAAACACAAAAGTGGTAATGAAGGTCTTTAATGATTGTAAATTGTACAGGGTCTATGGTTATAATTTGACACCCCATGTATAAGATCCATAAAAATGGCGGTTAACATGACATTTTCAAACGCCATTTTCTCGAAAACTATTTGAGATACTTATAACATGTTGTACATGTATTTTTTGAAATTGCCTGTAGAATAAATTAAAATTATAAAAATATATATTTTAAAGTGACCAGACGTCCCGATTTTGGCGGGACAGTCATTCCCTTTCTGATGCACTGCTCCGCGTCCCACCGATTTTTCAAGATGTCCCGCTATTTGGTGGAATGTCCCGCGTCTCGTCAATTTAGGAATGATGGTAAATAAAAGTACATAAGTCAAAAACATTGTTGTGCACATAAATGACGGAGATAAGGACCTTTTTTGCTATTTAAATTTTTTTGGGACACGATATAATCTTATAATGTCAGAGGCAGCGAAGATATGACGATTTTTTTGCTCTTCAAAATTTTTAAGACACAAAAAAATTGTGTGACTTAGGACCATAAATACGATTTTGCAAACTTTAGACGACTCTGTAGATGCTATAGATAGATAGATAGATAAGTTTTTATTTATCCCATAATTATTCCACAGGAACATAGGGCACGGCCTATCTGGTTTCACAATTAATTTTGATTTTTTAATTTACAGCCGTGTGTATCCAAGTAGGTAACTTAGGTACAATGAAGTTATGGAGCCGCAATAGCCGCTTGTATTCACATTTACTACTCAATGCCATGTAATTTATATGAAAGGAAGTGCTAGAGTAAGGCTGTAAGAACAAAAAACCGTATTTGGTTAATATTTTGAGAATATTATGTGGCTTTAGATAACTTAAAACAAGTATGATATGCAAAATATATACCTTTGGCTGAAACAGAAGATTTTTTTTTTCATGCCAAGGTGGCAGTGAACATGTTAAGAGTTTTGCAGTAAATCCTCTGCTACCATACAAGACTATAAAATATTCTAAACAATTTTTTTATTATATCATAAGTATGAACATGTAGAAAAAAATTGTATCAACTCAGATTTTAAAGAAATTTGGTATAAGGGTTTTTTTGGGTGCTGATCACAAATCTGAATTATTTTTGGAAACACTGTGATTTCAAGATATTTATCATTAAAATTAAAAATTCAAACTATCCTTAATTTTACCATTTTTTTCCTTTTTTTTTAACAAAAATTTCTGATATAACGCTAAATTGACACACAATATTTTTTACTTTACATTAAAAAACCTTATTAAAACATGTTTTTTTTATTGATTTTATGCCTTTCTTGATTAATATAAAAAAGGTTTACTTTAAAATCAAGTCGCCTTGTCATCTGTAAACATTCATTCACATAGGTGTATGCATGGTTGTAGCGTTATAGAATTAAAGATTTGGATTTTAATGAAAAAAATCATGTAAAAAACATCTACAAATAACATCACAAAAAATAGTTTTCTTACCTAAAACATCCTCTTGAGCTCTTGTGCTCCATATATCATATTTCTTTATCCTATCTTGTCTTCTTTGTAATGGTTTCGGAGTAGGTTTGATTTTCTTTGGCTTTTTATTTCGTTGAGGGCCTGTATCAGAGTCACTGTCACTATCAGAAGACTGTAACTCCTCTTCACTATCACTGTAACGGGTACTGACTTCTGGAAATCTTTTAGAGGAATATCAAGGGCATACGTTTCAGGTCTTGCTAGTGGGATGTAAGTTTGAACATCATCATCGTCTTCCTCAATCTAAAAGAAGAAAGGTAAGAAAGTGTCGCAAATATGTTTTAGGTACAATACTTCTCCTTCTTCTAAGCCATGCTCATCTTGTTCCATTATAAAATAAAAGGTTTTTTTCTTTTTTAACCCAAGTGACCAAACAACAAAATAATTTTTTAGAAAAAATCGGAACTGAGGACGAATCTTTATGGAATATTATAAAATCACGGTAGAAATAAAGTGTTGGTAAAAGATTCTCGACCTAGGAACTTTACTAAAATTGTTAGTGTTACGAGAAGAGAATTGTTAGGGCGCATTCAGAGTAGTTTTCCGGTGACGAAATTTTTGTGCGTCACGCCCAGAGCTTGAAGCTCTTGATCTGATATAAAAGTTTAGGTAATTTTCTAGAAACCTGCGGCGATTCCCGATTTTGACGAAATTTGGTATACGGAGGTTTTTGAGGTGCTGATCACGAATCTGAAAGAATTTTTGGCGGAAACGTTTCGTTCTTGAGATATTCATCATCAGACTTAAATTTTAAACTAATCCTATTTTTACAATATTCCCCCTTCTTTTGCACACAATTCTTGATTTAAAGCTAAAGTGGCACACAATATTTGATTTTCACCTTTTAAAACCCCGTTTTTACGTATTTACATTATTTTTGCATTAAATTGCATAGCTATACTTTCAATCATTTCATTCCCAGTGTGCTATGAAGCCCTATGTGTATGTATGGTTGCCGCATTATCAAAGAAAAGCCACACAATTTAATGCAAAAATAATGTAAAAACGTAGAAAAACGGGGTTTTAAAAGGTGAAAATCAAATATGTGTGACACTTGAGCTTTAAATCAAGAATTGTATGCAAGAAGAAGTACTAGTGAAAATAAGCTTGAGTTGAAATCTGAACTTTGATGATAAATATCTCGCGAACGAAACGTTTCCGCAAAGAAAATCTTTCAGATTCGTGATCAGCGTCCCAAAAACCCCGTATACCAAATTTCGTTAAAATCGGAGTTACCGCAGGTTTCTCAGAAAATTACTACAGTTAAGCACTGGAACGTAGTCTGGCAAGGAAAGAAAGCTCCAGGCTGGTAAAGAACTTTACCTTACTTTAGTAATTTTGAAAATTTCTTTGTTAAAACCTTCCTTGGCTTTATAATAACCGATTAATTTAAAAGCACAGTACAAATGTGTCCACTTGTGAGATCTCCTAATATCTAATTTCATTTAAAACAAATAATTTTAAAATTCTATCCTTAACCTTAAAAATAAACTTTTGACATTTGGAGCATGAAACACCAAAAAGCGGCAGGTACATGACGGAGGGGGAAAGAAAAATGGGTTAGTTAAAGTATAACGAAATGCTCCGAAGCTACCGAAAGCGCTCTATATGCGTAACTGGGAAGCTATTCTGAATCAACAACCTTAGGGTAAAATGTATCGACAAAAATTAAAAATTACCCATAAAAAGCTTTTGTGGTGTGGAAAGGGGTATATAAGTGTATTGTAGTGGAGGATTAAAAAGTGGAAATAAATTAAAAAAAAAAAGTGTTGATGCCAAACGCGTTTAACTGAGTTATATCACAAATGTGAAAAGTTTAATAAGGCTTTTTGCTTTTTTATAAACAAATTTATTTAATTTCTACATATTTGGGTTTCTTGTTCTCTATTTTTGTTCGTACGAGTGGTCCAAGGACTTCTTCGACAAGAATAAGGACGGGTTTATAAATCAAAATTTAATTTTAGTATTAATATAAGCATTAGCCACAAGATTCGAGAACATACATTTAAATAGAACTGTTTTTAAATCATTTTTTTGTCGTAAAAAACGACGTTGGACACTTCCTTAAATTCAAAACTTATTAATACTAAAATAAGGCAAAATATTAATTGCGTATGTGCCATAAAAAAGATTAAAGCCAATAACTCCTATTTATTCAAGTTTCATAACTTTTTTTTATGTAGCTAAACAATAGTGGCGCGAATCCGAAATCTCGCGAACTCATGGCCTTGGGACACAAATCAATTTTTTGAAAACCCCGAATTGTAAATGACTTTTGTTGGTTATGTTTTTAAAATACTTTATTTTTCTTTTTAAAGTATTTGCCTGATATTTTTCATTAAGTGTTTTATATTTTCATATACTTTGCATTGTCAGGCTGTGAATTTTTAAATTATTTAAAATGACATCAACAAAAATAGAATTTTTAGTCCAAATGACTTGCGAAGACTGTGTTAAAGCAGTAAAAAAGAGTTTAGAGCATGTGGACGGAGTCAAAAACATTGATATAGACCTTAAAAATGGTTCTGTGGTTGTCGAAAGCACACTGTCTACTCTTGATCTTCAACACAAGCTGGAGTCAACTGGACGACCAGTTGCGATTAAAGGTAAATTTTTTGTTTTATTTTTACTGAAAGATTCCAAATTATTCAGGCTGTTACAAATTCGAGAAACACCATTAGGATCTCGAAAACGGTAAGAGATACAGGGTTAGTTAAATTGGGGCAAAGTTGCGCATTTTTATGCTTGACAAAATTTTTCGTTTTAAAAATTTGCAGCCGTTCCAGAATTATCCGGCAAATCCGAAATTTTGCGAAATAGTTTTTATTGTTTTCTCGGTTTATTTAAAGAGATATCATAAAACTAATGACACATTACCATTGCCACTTTATCTGTTCTATAAAATGATGTCACTGAATTTAAAATCCGACGTTTTGTTTTTAAGCCACCATCATCAAATTTGTTTTTTAAATGGGCAGAATATTTGGTTTTAAACTTACACACTCGTATTTTATTTTTAAATACAACGATATATCACACTTTACATTTATGCGACGTTTCAAACAAAAAAAACACCATCCACTATTTTTCCATTAAAAGTTACGTTTTTAAACAATTTTGGAAATTTCCATTTGTATGTAAGTGGTTTTAGAATTAAATTACTAGTTTACTAAGTTTAAAACCAAATATTCCGCCTATTTAAAAACATAGTTGATGATGGTGGCTCAAAGATTAAACGGCTAAAAATTAAGGCTTGGCATTGTAAATATACAGAATCAGCTAAATGGAGTTGTTCATAAGCAATGTGTGGAAGGGAGACGATCTAACGCAAATGCCGGCATGTAAACATTTCAGATTGGATGAATAATTGTGCTTTCTTTGTTGTTGCTTTACTGGCCAATATACCTTTAAATATTGCTTATACAGTATAGATCATACCATAAATTAAAGCTGTTTTATATGCCTTGGTAGGTGTATAAGATTTATTTAATTTTACCTCTATACAGGGTGTCCGCTAAGTTATCTTACACAAAGACACCAAATATATATTTGGTTAAGTACTAATATTTTGGCATAAGAAATCTGTGATGCTTTTGTGTAACATAAATTAGCGGACACCATGTATAGAGGTTAAATTAAATAAATACCTATATATACCCATATGCAAAAGTTGATAATAAGTAAGATATAAGGTGTCAAAGTGAAAAACATTTTAAATTTATTTTTGATAAGTTTAAATATTAATTTTTATGTACAAACTACTTTAAATTTCTCTTAAACAGATAACATTCCTAAATAAATACATATATTATTGTTTGATTGTTTCAAAATTAGGATAGTTTTATAAAATTTATCATTTTAGGGTATGAAGGAAGTATTGCAGGTGTCTGTATCCTAGAACCTGGAGCCCTAAAAACGCAAGGTGTAGTACGTTTTGTACAAGCAACCCCAAATACCTGTATTATTGATGGCACTATTGATGGTTTAAGTCCTGGAGAATATAATATGGAAATTACATGAATATGGAGATCTTTCTGGTTTGTAGATTTAAATATCCCTATCAATTCTTTGAGTCAAGAGATCAAAGTAAATAAATATGGTTTGACGTATTTATATTAAAATAGATATTGAGGCTCACACTAGCAGATACCTTGTAAGTCAAAATATAAATTTTAGAGGACTGGCAGATAACTGCGTTAATACTATTAATTTGGCAAAAGAGGGTGTTATTTTTTTAAATAATATTATGTTTTATTAAAACACCAATGATACCTAAATTATGTTTTGCTAATAATTATAGTTAAAAGTTATAGTGTATTAAAAAACAAATATAATTAATTCTTTAAATGTTACTTACAAGGTACTGCGGTGTGACTTTCGATATGTCAAATTATATGACTAAGATATTTATTTTATTTTTTTGTATTCCCATTTATTGTGTTTTGTCTGCAGTCAGGAAAGGAGATTCATTTTTTTTGTAGAATTCACCCTGGGCCCGATTTTTTAATTAGGGAGTAGATATTTCTGAAGAAAGAGTTTAATTCCTCTTTGGTTTGCCTCTTTTTATTATATTTAAAAGTAGTCGTCGAAAATCGGGGCCCTGGGGGCATAAGTAAGATTTTTTGTTATTTTGTATTTTTATTTAAAAAAAAACTGTGCACAAACCAAATAACCTAGTTCCTTATGGGTCCTTTTTTATTTTAATATGTATTTAGGCTATGAGAATGTGGGAAACATATTTAATCCTGAAGGCTATGCCGGAGAAAGAGAATATGGAATGTTGGGTAAAATAATTGCAGAAAGAAATGGTAGAGCTGCTTTTCGGTTAGAAGATAAGGTCCTTAAATTGTCTGACATTATTGCAAGATCCTTTTTGGTCACTTCTAATGTAAGTAAAGCTTAGTATAATTAAACAATTTGCAGTTTACTCTAAGCAGTAAAAACAGAATTATCGATTTAACTGCAACAAAATTCAAATATGTCCCCAAATGTTGAATAAAGTTTATACTTTCTAATAAATATTATTTGACGTTAATATATTAAAGCCTAAAATTTATAAAAATCAAAACCACTTAAATGGTGGTCGGTACAGATTAGTAGATACCCATTGCCACTATAGTGGCAGGCGGTCATCAACATGTTTAAGAACATTGATATTTTACCTAAGAGAGACATTTTTTGACTAATAATCCTAGTAATAAAAAAATTTAGAACAATTAATTTAACCAAGGGCTTATAAACGAGAAAAGTGTATGATTTGTTTACAAAAATGGTAGAAAGGATTGTGCAGATTTTCACAGTATAACCAGTGTATTTATTTTACATCCTGTGATGATACTTCGCCAAATTTTTATTTTTCTGTTGCATGTATAGACTAGAAGAGATAAAGTTTGTCCACATCGCCTTCTTCACCATGGATAGTGTTGGTTTAAAATTTAAGAAATTTGTTTAAAACCAGTGACAAAACAGGAGTTAATATACAGTTTGTCCAGATTTTGTTGGAATTGCAGGTATCTTGGTTATTATTAGAGATAGAGACTTGCGATTTTCGCGAAGTGTTGCTACTTTTTGATGAAACAAAATATGACACTAAAAGATTTTTCATAGCCCTCTTCGTTTCTGACATACAGGGAAAATTGTTTTTTCCATTTTCGGACCCTCCTCGTATTTCAATTGTCTTGTAACATACAACAAAAGTAAAAACTGATTTCAGTAGATATTTTTACATAGAATCCATTGGTATAGTTAGATTTTCTAAAAATTTCATATTTTTGAGATATGAAACAAACATATGATTTGTTGAATGGAGCACCCTGTATATTTTTTATTCATTAAATTATATCGGATGAGAGCTGTTTAAAAATGTATAATACCTATCAGTTATTTTATATTTATAGACCCTAAATTGATGTTTTTAATTTTAAAATTTAATTTCGCATAGTGGGCCATGATATTTATTTATTTATTTATTTATTACAAGCCCAACAGGCAACCATTAACAGGGCTACAACTATAACTATAATATAAACTATATAAAATTAAATAATACAATAAAGGAAAAAATTTCAAAGCAAAAATAGAAACTTAACATAACTTTAAGACTAAAATCTCATACCTAAAGATGTTCTATGCATACTCGAACAAACAATCTATAATTCATGGAAACATCACAGTAATATGCAGTGCCATTGTACAAGGAGCATATTCTTTGAATTGGTGCCATATACAATGCATTAGTACTGGGCGATGGCAAATAAAAATATCTACTTTTCCTACTTGCGATTCTCGGGATCGCGAAATTAATTTCACCTTACAGAGATGGACAGACGATGGCCCTATTAATTAACCTATATAAAAATACCGTGCTATGAAGATTTCTTCTTTTCTCTAAATTTTCCATACTGAATCTTTGTCGCAGACGGCCATTCCCCTCTGAGGGAAGGAAGTGCCTTCTTCTATTAAAACCAAATATTTTAAAAACTTTTTTGGACTCTTTCCACTGCTCTCACATATTTATCATAATATGGGGACCAAACTACCGATGCATATTCAAGTTTTGTTTTAACCAATGACCTTTTATCCTTTACAGAAGACGAAACTTGTTTACATTTGATTACGATCAGACATTAAAAATTTCTCCGATTTGACTGTACTATTTGCTTTCACGATAATTTTGCTTAAGTCATAGGCTCGGTCATAGGGCAAGCGCTAGTGCCACTTTTGCTATTTTATATTAAAAGTCTTGGCTTTTGCCATGCTTGCATTTATTTTTTAATACAATTTTTAAGGTGTGGAAAATCTTTATTCGCCCCTTTGCAATTCCCCAAGTGGAAAAGAGAGTATTTCTGAATATACTGAATCACATAAGTTCGACTGAAACAGACGATGCGATCCTGATGCGATGTTGTCGATGCACAAATTTTTCCCCCGTTCTCTTTGCTTACATCGCAACGTACTCCCCTATTAGGACACTGGTGCCGACGGTTTTCGTTTTGCGTATCAAGAACTTGCAGCGTTCGGGTATTGAACAGCGTTGCCAGAGACTTTTTTCGGGGATTTTTGATGACAAGGTAAAACGGGATTTTTAAAGTAAAAACGGGGATTTTTAACGATTTGGAAGGTAAAAACATTTTTAAAGGTACGTTTTGATCTTGTTTTTATTGCATGATATTTACGTCAGATGTAAATTCTGACTAGTGTAAACAATCAAAAATTTATATCAGACAATATTTTTGACCGTGTACACAGCTAGAATTTCTATCTGACATAAATATCATGAAATTAATGTCAGTTGTAAACAAATCATTACTTTTACTTACTTTTTACTTACAAATTCTCGATTTTTACGTAAACCTTTTTTTTTTGTTGTCAATTTCTTTGGCGTAGAAAATACATTTTTTGACTATTAAAAGGCGGCCCTCAAATGTGGCTTTAAATCACAGGGATTTTTTCTAAAGTATCCCAAAAAAAGTGATTTTTTGGAACCACGCGGGGGATTTTTATCGTAACCCACCTGGCCACACTGATGGTATTCAGTAGCATGGTGAAAGTTAGAAGCATAATTCTTTTTACCATTTGGGTTTTAACAAAAAAAAAAAAAGAAGTAAATTTAAATAAAATATTCTCTAAAAAATAAAAAGAACATAAAAGTATTTCTAACGGAAATGTTTATACAATGTGGAAACTCTTTAAAATCTTATTATTATGGTTCTGAAAGAGACCACAATTTTTAGCAAGACAATATTTCAATTTATTAAATTCGGTTCTCTTTGGTTTTCAAGCATTTGAGGTGATATGTTACCGGGTGGTGCAAGGCACCAGGGCGCAATACTGCGGGACGGAAATTTTTAAAAAGGGAGGAAATGCAGCAGTATCACAGACTTGTCATTTCTTAGTTAATGGAGGTGCAAGTGGCACCTCATCATTACACATGCACTTCCTACAATTTCGTTAACAGCCGATGGTTTCAAACTTTTATAATAATTTCAAAAGTTGTACTTTTCGCTGGTACAAGACCAAACCTATAATGCAAACCTCCTAATTATTTCTTCTGCTAAATTACCAGCATAGTACTACTTAATAATTTGAACTTTTGTCAACGATATTGACCAAAACTTTTAAAAAATCTAAATTAAGCAGGATCAGCAGCAGTTTGCAACACAGCAAACGACTTGCCAGTAAAAATAAATTTTAAAGGATTCTAGTCGACCCGACTCCGAAAAAATCTGTCCCCAAACCTAGTTCAAAAATCCCTAAATTGATATTTTTATGTTTCCTAAAAGTCCTTAAATTTTAAAAATTAAATGTACATTATACAATTACATTCTAAAATCACAAAATAAAGTAAAAAAGGTTTAATAACATTTTTATTACTATTATTATTTTAATTTTACCCCGAAAGTTAAGGCAAGTCGGCAACCCTGTACTCGACATTTACGTACCGCAGACGCTCTCGTCTGGATTTCTTCTCCTGCTACGGCACAAAAGAGTGGGGCTGTAATTACAGTGGGCGGAAACATATTGCCGAAGAAAAGGGAGATTACTAAATCACATGAGTTCGACTGAAACAGAATGAGGTGTTTCCCCGCCCGTTCCCCTTGCTTTCTCCCCCACCACTGCGCCAACGCGCTCGCTTTGTTTATGGCTGATCGAGCTCGAGGCTCGAGCACGCAGTTGCTTCTTTGCACGCGTGGAGGATGTTACTGCTTCACATATTTTGATAATTTTTTACGTAACTATTAAATATTTTGGTATTTGATGAATTTATTGCTTTGAATGCATCAAATACTGCCATTTTTAAGAGCTTTTTTTTGCCGTTTGGGGCTAAACAAAATTAAAAGCAATTCCGAAAGAAAGAATAAACAAATAATTTTAAAAATAAAAATATAATTCTAAAAAAATAAAGAACATAAAAATGTTTTTCTAAAAAAATTCTTATAAAAACTTTAATACTTTTTAAAATCTTAGTTTATAAGGTTCTCAAAGAGACCACCATTTTGTGCAAGACAATATCCCAACCTGTTATAGAATTCGGTTCTTGTGTTTTCAAGTATTTCAGGTGTTATTCCTATAAGAACCTGACTAATTTTTTGGCGGAGCTCATCTAAGTCATTTGCACGTTCATGACGATGCCTATAAATTTGTTGCTTAACATGTCCCCAAAGAAAAAATCATTTGGTGCCAGATCTGGTGATCTAGGAGGCCATTTTATGGTACCTCTTCCGCTGATTATACGATTTGGAAACGTGACTCCCAAAAATTGTTGAACTTCCCTGGCGTTATGAGCCGGACAACCATCCTGTTGATACCAAATATCTTCAAAATTGACATTGAGAGCCTGAACAGCTGGAATAACCTGATTTCTCAAAAGATTCAAGTATTTGTTGGCATTTAAATTTCCCTCAATAAAAAAAGGGCCAATAATATTATCGCCCAAAATGCCAGCCCACACGTTGACCTTTTGAGTTTACCGGCATAGTACCACTTAATAATTTGAACTCTTTGTTCAACGGTATAAACCAACATTTTAAAAAGAAAGCGCCGTAGTTTGCAATACCCCAAACAGCTTGCAACTGAACTCTCTCCAAATGCTCGGGCCCGGGCGCGACGGTCGCGTTGACCGGCGTTAATGTACCCCACTACTGCAGGAAAGTGGGCGTATAAATACATATGGCATCATTGCATTTGAAACATGGGGGAATATCTTATTTTCCGTTACTTTCTATCTTAAGGCAAGATCGCTTTCTCTTTTTCCACTTGTTAATCCCAATGGTTCGATAACGATTTTCCAGTCTAAACTTTAAGGTGATTTTGATATCAGAATTCTATAGTTATTATTATGTTCATATTAAATTATCATTATATTTAATTATTTACAGGTTTTCCTTTTGGTTTGAATCACGGAAAATTGACTAAACAACCCGACAACGTTGCTACGGGCCATAGCCTCCAAGCGGGCTCGGATTGGCTAGTCTCGTCGCATTTTTATCACTTCTCACGCGCCATTACTTGCAGCGTTGTCTTGTGAGAAATAGTAGTTTTGGTGATTTTCTCAGTTTTTCATGTGTCTTATAGTGTTTTTTGTGTAAATTATTGGACAATATTACCGACAATATGGTTCGTGAATGCCAAGTATGCAAAAAAATAGACTTTTTAAACCCCAATGTGTCATTTGACAAGTAAGTAAACATATGTTTGTTTTGCAATTCATTGGCGTCGCATCGTTGTTGGCGTAGCCTGTTAGTATTTATTTCTTTATGAGATACATAATAATATTATGTTTTAAATTATTTCATATACATAACTTATTTACAAATGACTAATTATGATATTAGTGCAATTTTCTTTTAGGAGAATAAATCTTAAATTAAATGATGTAATATTATTTGTAAAACTACCTTTAAGCAAATGTAATACATAAGTGGTTATTTAAAAATCCTCATTCTATCCTTTTAATTCCTGATTTACATACATATACACGCACACTCACCAAAATATACTAAATTATTGATTAAATAAATGTTGCTAGTGGAAAAAATATTAATATAGTGGATGCTATATAAATAGGAGAATTTCTGCTCACGTTTCTTTACGTTATCTAAATGACCAGTTGGGCTTTAAAAGAAGTTTCTATTTAAAAATAAATATATAAGACAATCATCAATGTCTATGTCATAAATAATCAGTAACCCCACATTCTTATAAACAAAATGAAGTTTTTTTTTTCAGAATGTGAGGTATATTTTTTATATCTACGTTACAAAACGTAAAATTATACATACCCAAATCTTATTTAGAAAAGTTTTGCAAGTTTATCTAAAACATTCTTATTTGGTGTTATTTTTGCTTATTTTATTATTGCCTTAGAATGGTACGCCTCTGGCAATCGAAATGCACTCCGTCATTATATTATTAACAATGTTGCCAACACAGAGGTATTTGTAAACAAAGGCAAATTATTTTGATTTGTTTTCTTTGTCACACACGTTTGTGTTTTCATGTTTAGTATTTTAATCATGGCAACAAAACAAACGGCATTTTAGCATTGAAAAAACAAGTAATGTTTGGTCTGTTGTGAATAGTCTAAGGTTTTAACCAATGAAAACTAAAGTTTTTTAAAGTATCAATATTATTAAAAGATTGACAATTTCTGAATATTAAGCCCAACATTTGTAAAGATTCTGAGACAATCTTATTAACATGCAAATCAAAACATAATTTTGAATCTAATACAACCCTCAAGTCTCTTGTATTACTTACTCTGGTCAATTTAGTTTCACCAATATAATAATTGTAACAAGCAGCATTAATCTTTTTAGTGAAAGTCGTAACAGAGCACTTTTCAGCATTAAGAAGAAGGTAATTATTCCTACACCATGGCTGCACAGCACTTAAACTTTCTTTCAATATATCACAGTTTTCCGTGGTCTCAATTCGAGTATACAGCTTCAGGTCATCTGCAAATATTTGATGTTCTACTTTGATAACATTAGAAAAGTCATTTATAAAAATGAGAAATAATGGGGGCCCTAAGTTGGACCCCTGAGGTACCCCTGATGAAGCTGTAAAACAGTCTGACCTGAAACCATTGTACTGTACATACTGAGATCTATTCTCTAGGTAACTTTTAAAAAATGAAACAAATTTCTTTACAAATTCCGCCTTACCTAATTTTTTCAATTGATTCTTGATTTTTTCAAGTGATTAATGTTATCAAAGGCTTTTGAAAAGTCGGTAAACACCACATCAACCTGACCCTTACCATCAATAATTTTTGTTGTATAGTGATTAAAATACGCCAGGTTGGTGGTAGTTGACCTACCTCTCACAAAGCCGTGCTGGCGTGAGGACAGCTGTCCTCTAAACACTCCATAAATATGTTTATACAATAACATTTCAAAGATCTTTGAAAAACCGCAAATAAGCGAAACAGGCCTGTAGTTCAGTAAATCTCTTTTCTTACCATTTTTAAATATTGGGCATATTTTGGCAACCTTCCAACAGTCCAGATATGTAGCATATTTTAATGAGAGGTTAAAGATTTTACATAAAGGTTCTGCCAGTATATGAATGGTATCTTTTATTTAAAAAACCAGGCAAAGAGTCCGGACCGCTAGAAAATTTAGGTTTAAGTCTCCTTGTGATTTTTATCACACTATTCTCCTCACATAATGGAAGTGAGATTAAATCATGACCCAGTCCATCTTCAATTTCAGTTACCGCACCGCCAAGTGTGGGAGGTTCATAAATACTGCTAAAGTAATCGGCAAACGCCGACACTATATCCCTGGGACTAATTAAAGTTTGCCCCCGAAAATTAATTTGTGATGGAATAGAACAACTGTTCTTTTTTTGATTTATGAAGCGCCAAAAGATTTCGGATCATTATTTATATTATTTTTAATTTTACGGATATAATTAGAGTAAGCCACCTTAATCATTTGATTTGTTTGAGACCTTAAAATTTTAAACTGGTTATAGTGAATAGCATTATGAGTTTTTCTGAATTTACGAAAATATATATTCTTTTTTGTCAAATTACTGATTATGTCTCTATTATACCACACTGGAAAGTTATTCGGTTTGTTCCTACATAATGGCACATACATTATACAATAGATCATAAAATTTACCACACCTTTGATTTATATCTGTATACTGATCTAGTTGATTCTAATCAATGTTCAACATCTCACGATACAATACTTGAAAATTTGCTTTTTTAAAGTTATAACATTTTGTATAATTATTTTCGTTTATGCCGAATTTGCATGTACTGGAATACTTAATATCTAAATCCATCGCCAACGCAGGGTGATGACCATCTTCATTCACCATAGGACAGTCATTACGCCCTACAACACATTCACAATTTGTGAGCACCAAATCTAGATATCTGTTATTAATGTTCGCTTCATTGTTATATTGTTTAAGGGAAAATAAATCCATAAAACCATACAAAATATCAGACTTGGCGTCACTCGAACATCTTAAGGCATTATAAGTAGAAACATTGAAATCACCTATAATTAACAAATTTTTCCATATACATCTTCACACGATTCAATAAACTCAAAAAGTCTATAATATGCCTGAAGCGTGAAGTTGGGAGGTATATAAATAACAAACAATAAAAAAGTAACATTATCTCTCATAATTTTACATCCAATTAAATTAACTGCAGGTACTGACACTAAGGCTTTTTCGAATTGCCACAGCCACTCCACCACCTCTTGCATTATTTCTATCACAGCGAAGTACAGCATATTCATCACAAAAAGCTCAGAGTCTCTAACATTAGAATTAAGCCATGTCTCTGTCAGACATGTTATATCATACTCACAGTTAGATGAGGCCAGATAGAACTGCTCAATTTTTGTGTTTAGCCCCTTACGTTTTAATAATATATACATAAAGTAGATGTTCCATTTAAGTCTTCTGAGGCAGATCTCCGTTTTTTTCACAAATTTCTGTTTGTAATAATTCGCGGCATCCCCTAAAATATTTTATAACCCAATTCTCCTCACCATTGTTCTTCCTCACATTGATTTCCTGATGTAATTTTTTTAGTTGACTACTTTGTGGAAACGTCATGTCTGCACTAATGCGCATGTCTAAACCTGCCTCTGATAACTTATTTCTTTGTTTTAGGCATTCTTGAGCAATTCTTGACGGTTATTGCCTCCAGCTCGACAATTCTATATCCAATATATAAATTTCATACCAAAAAGATAAAGTGAGCCCTCAGTTCATAATTTCTTTAAAATTTTCAGCAATATAAAAGTTTTAACAACTTTACCTTGCCCAGCACCCCTATTCACCCCTCACTTCCTTAAGTTTGTTCACCTATTAATTAATTAAACATTCTGGATCCGCGCCAATGTCTTTATACTCAAAACAGTGTCCAAAATCAGTATGTATCCTAATAGAAAACATTCGATTAAAACAAAACAATAGAAAACCATGTATGAAACTGATACCTTCAAAATTTAAACTTCAGTAATAATTTTGGTTACAGAATCATACACAGTTTTCTACTATTTTGTTGTAAATCGAATATACATATATTTTTAAATTATGGAACATACTGATTTTGGACACTGTTTTGAGTATAAACACATTGGCGCTGATCCAAATGTTCAGTTTTTAATTATTTAATAAGTAAACAAACTTAAGGAACTGAAGTAGAATAGAGGTGCTGGATGAGGTAAAGTTGTTAAACCTAAGATTTTATGTGAAATTTAAATAAATTATAAACTGAGGGCTGACTTTATTTTTGTTATGAAAGTCTGTATCATGCGCTCATTATGCGAAAGTCAATTTTAAAATTTAAAACATCAATTTAGGGTCTATACAATAGTTTTGTACTGTTAACATTTAGAAAATTTATGTAATACTAGCAGAGGAACTTAATTTAAAATCTGAATCAATTTTCCTAGGATAATTTGAGATAGGGATCTTAAATTGTATTGGACACAGATCTATTTACAAATGTTTAATTTTGCTGCCTTAATAATAAGCTAAAGCAGACGAAAGTTAATACATAGCGTTTTTTGGTCACACATATAAAGTAAGCTTTTTGATATTAATGCTATTAAATCAAATTTTATGGCTATAGATTTTAAATAACATTTTTTAGAAGGTTTTGTGATAATAGTTTATTATTAAAGCCAAGGTTGTATTACTGACTAACAAATAAACCTTTTCAAAGTCAGTATTTCCTTAGGGACAGGGTTTTCATTTATATTTTGCCACCAACTTTTAACTGTAACCAAGAAAGATAGAAAAACGTCCTGTATAAAGTTTTATACTTTTCATCTATTATGTTTTGAGCATAAAAAAGAAACAAATGAAAATTAAAAACTCAAGGAAAATGAAGAGGTAAACTTTTTAAATGGAACATCCTGTATATAATGTCACCATTAAAAAGTATTTAAAAAGCTTTTCAAAAATACCAAATTTAATTTATCTATTTTTAATAGTTTTCGAAATATGACCACTTAAATCTGAAAAATAATAGATATAATTTTCATTATACTTACCTACCGCACTAAGCTGAGACTGTAGATTGTACATGTAATGGAAATTATATCCAGATTTTAATGGCCATATTTCCGAAACTAATAAAGATAGGTATATCAAATGTGGTATTTTTGTAAAGCTTTTAAAAGACCTTTTAAATGGTGACATAATCTACAGGTTGTGCCATTTTAAAAGCTTCCCTCTTCATTTTTCTGGGGTTTTTGATGTTCATTTAATTCTTTTTTATGCTGAAAAAATAACAGATGAAAAAGTATGGAGCTTTTATACAGGACGTTTTTTATATCTTTTTGGTTATAGTTAAAAGTGGGTAGCCAAATATAGAAAGCCCAGTACATGTATATATCAGTAGTTATTAGTAGGAAAAGTTAAATTTAATTGTGGAAAGATCAGAGTTAATTTTTGGCAAATCAGTCATATAAAATTCATAAAAATATCTCAACATAAGGTTTTAAGTTTAAGGATTAGTCCAGAAAAAAAAACATAGTTAGCAAAGAAGAAATTCATTTATTTTTATGGTTTAATGTTAAATAACTCCAGGTCATTTTTAACAGAAAGAGAAGTAAAGGTCAGGATATTTATTAAATTGACATACAAGAAACATACACATTCAAAAGGTTCATAGGCAATGAGTGGAAAGGAGATGGTCTTACAAAGAATTGCCTGCTTGAGATGTGCCTTTATGTGTGTAGAAAACTAACAGATAGAGTTTAGACAAAAAATGCCATCATGAAAGAACCGTTAGGTATCGTTCCCGTCTTATTGTTGCTTAACTTGCCTATGAACCTTTAAAGTGGCGCGAACTAGCTTATCAATTTTTTTCTTAGTTAAGTGAGGTGGGTCAATAATTATTTTTTTTAACTATAAAACTATCAAAATTTGACCCTTCTTTTAAGTAATTATATCAATTAAACCCAAATATCGTTTTTCAGATACACCACTTTGTGATTATTTATTCTTGACCGCATTCATATAATGGATCGTTCTTTATATCTCCTATGTGAAAATTATTTTTGGACAGGCAATGACCTCTCTCATCCTAATTATTGTTGTTTTATTTACTATAATTTTTATTCATCATTCAGTTTTTTTAACACAAATGAGCAATTTTCACTAAACAGCATCAAGAATAGATAGACACGTCTGAAATAATATAATCACAGGTTAAAAAACAAAACACTTAGTAGCGTAACCGAACTAAAAGGTATTTTCATTAAAATATTTTTACTCATAGAAAAGCGTATGGGGTGCTTAATATATTAAATGTTATAATTATTATATTTGCCAATATCTGTGATGGAAAAGTTATGAAAAATAGTAAAATGCACCTTACGTTTTTACTATGAAGTGAAAATATTTTTAATGAAAATTATTTTTTAATTTTAGTTCTCGGTTGCATATAAAAGCGTGTTTAGTTTTAAACTATTAATTATTTTTCATTTTTTAGTTCGTTATATTTGCAATACAAAATTTAATATAACAGTAAATTAGAACATACTACATTTAATTCAAGCAGCAAAAGAGGAAAATAAACTCAGCCCCCATGAAATGACAATGGCAAGCAAATCTTTAAAAATTCCTTGAGAAAAGATTGCAACTCAATTAAAAAAAAATTCTTCATTAAGTAGCAAGTTTCAAATTTTGCCAACAGATGGCAATCCAGGCAATGTTTGGACTGTTGCCAACATTTTGCGGAATCCACTAAAAATTTCTTCTTCATTTAATAAAGCAAAGTTTGAAATTTTTCCAACAGATGGCATCCCTAGGTGTTGTTTTTATAATATAATGGAATTTTTTTCCCTGGCGATTAAAAAAAGATAAAGGGATACTGTTTTGCAGATTATTGCATTGTCAGTGGGTCCAATACGTGTGCAAAGTTTCAAAGAAATCGAACAGCTGGAAGTTGGTTAAAAATTAGGCTCAAAGATTCCGGTTACATAGGTAGCCAGATAGATAAGCTAAACCCAAGTTAATAAAAGCGTGTTAATAAAAATTTGGACGTGGTTTGTTCTATCTGGCGCAGTTTACACTACAGTTTTAAGGTACATTGGTCTATTGGTAATATAAAAAGTTAATTTAATTTTTGGTTTTGGATCTTAATAATATCAAAAAAAACTCTTTTTCTTACTTTTTATTTCTATAAGTAGGTAAGTATTGTTTTACAAACATTCCGTTAGTTGCGGATTTTCACTTTTTAGTTAGACTACTATAAAAGGATACATTCAGAATCTACAACCTTAAGGTATAATTTACCCTTTTTCTGAAGACTTCCAAACTTTTTTGTTCCTAATGTTTCGTTTTGATAAGGTCCTGTTTATAGCGCATATTTTTACCGAGCGTTTACCAGGCGTCGATTCTGAATGGTAATTTTGCACAGTAAAAAATATAGTTGTGGTTCGCAAAACAACCCCAGACATCATTATAAGTGTAAATATACAGTGTGTCCCAGGATAGGTGTAAATGTACAGTGCATTCTAATTAAAACGAGCCACTCTTAATAATTCCGTTATTTGTACACTTATAAAAAAATCCCAAAACAGGTCAATTTTTATTTTTAGGGGGACACATTGTTGACTGCATTTTTACTTACAATCCAAAAAAACGAACAAAATGCAAAAAGTGCCGTGGATTCATTCAGGTTAGGGTTAAATTTGTTCCATTGTACTATAAATAACATCGCCAAATTACAACAAAATTTGGTAATGAGCATTTGGGATATTTATGAAACAGCAATATTTGTTTTTAAAGATAAAATGTATCATAAAAACCAAGAATTTGCGGACCCATGTTTGTATAGTCTTTATGTCTTAAAATCAAGCAAGAAATGTTCCTTTAAATTTGGCAACATACTTTTTAACACTCTTTATATCTGTTCAATCGAAATATACTACTGCCCACCCTCCAAATTGTTCTACCGGGTATCGCCCAACTTAAAAACACCAACCTGGCGCCGCCACTGATCCATTACTAAGAAAATACAAAATTTTACTTCAATTGGTTATATACAGGGCGAGTTATAACTAAATATATATAAATGACCAATAGGACAAAGTTGTATAAGTAAATGTGGTAAGAAATATATTTTATGTTATTTGTTTGAAGTTACAGAATTTAGGTAAAAAATGTAAATTTTTTACATTACACATTAATATTTTTTTAAATACTTGGCTTGAGGGAGGAAACCTATGGAGGAAACTTAAAAAATATATTTAAAATGCAGAAGTGTTCTTTTAAATTTTGCTTCCTATATTACTAATTATTTAAGTTGTAAAGTTGTGTGTTGTAAATAATATTTTAAATTTAAAATAGCTTAATTTTAAAAATTAATGTTATAAAACTAAAAACATCAGTTACCATACCGTTCTGTTGTTAAAATAAGAAAGTTGAAATTTTTTGACTGAAAAAATAATAAAAAACATTATATTCAAGCTAAAAATAGAAGTCATTAAGGATCTTTATAATGTGGTACACATCTTAAGTTAACCCACGATCGGATTTTTATATGCCATTTGCATTTTTATAACTTAAAATATTTATGATATAAATATGGGAGATTGTTTAGTTCTTTAAAAAATTATTTACTGATGTTATATTAACCAAATTATTTTCTGTAAGTTATTGCTTTAGTGTTTTTTTACTGGGTGAACGTGGAGCAAGAGAGGGAGAAAAATACTCCTAGTACCCTTCTCTAACAAGCTGTTAAGAGGCAAAGCGGTAAGACTGCCTCTAGTAGATATAGGCTCCAAGTGTTTACATTGTTAGTAGCTCCAAAAGGTAGTTCTTTTTAAATAAAAGAAGAATGACAAATTAACATAACCATACAATAATTTTGTGTTGATATTTGGTTTAATGGGTTTGGTTCAATGATTGGTTAAACTTTTATTTTTCATAACATGAATTCGCAATATACAATCCCAACCATTCCTCAAAATTTAAGCAAAGAAGAAACCATAGTCCAAATTGTAGACATTCTTGATCACGTAAACGCAGTTACACAAGACATATTTTTACGCGTTAATCAAAGAATTCAAGTTAACACTGACAAATTATCTAGTATCTCGAAACGAGTGGATGCTGTGTCTTCAAAAATAGAATTATTAAAAGGGGATAAAAGCTAAAACCGTCTTTTCAAGTAGCAAGTATCCCGCAGTCGATGTTAATAAAGACTATGAATCAATTTTTAAAGATATACCTGATAAAAAACTTAAAGGGCATGAGGTCCATCATACAAAGTATCTATCTACCTATGAGCCTTTAACAAAGTTGCAGTTTTATCATGTTAAACTACCTGCTCAGAAAAATAATAATGTGTCTGAAGGACTTGGAGATGTGCCTGGTGATATAAAGTGGGTTAATGATTTGTTGCTATTTAATTCAGGTAAAAATTTGTATACAGACTTTACACTTACAGATTCTCTCAAAGCCCCTGAAACAGTTAGAGTGAGGGAATATAATACTGATTCAGAGCTTGGAGCAGCTCCTTATTCGATAAGCCAACGTTCATCTTTACAACAAACAAGCAAAGATAGTTATTTTTATACTCCAAAGGTAGAAGAATTGCCTGCTTTAGATGTGCCATTAGATTTGCCAGACTTACCTGGTATTGCAGATGGTTTACGATATGAAATAGATGTAGGATCTAGTATAGCCCCATCAGCAATAAATCAAGGTCCAGCTTCTGTGAATTTGGAATTACCTAGCGTCTCAGAAATTAAAACACTAGAAGTTTCTCTTCCACTACCATTACCACCTGAAGAAATACCTGAACCCCTTTGCAACAACCAGAAATGGAGAATGAAGTGACTCGAAAATCAGATATTGAAAAGTTTGGAAACTCTGATTATAGTTCTGGGCCTGTGTTTTACCAGGTATATGTTTAAGAATATACTATTATTTAAATATTTTTTATTTATTTATTTTTTATTTTTTTATTTTAGGACTTTAATTTACCTAAGAGTAAAGAATACCCATTTTTTATTTTTAAGTAGAAAAGTATTCAGGAACACTGCACTTTATGAAAAACTACTAAACATTTTAGATGTTGGTGGTAAAAATAATCAAAGCAGCTCTTTCAGATAGCATTTTGGTAATAAATAATAGAGATTGTTTTTTCTTAAGTAAAATCACCTTTTGAATATTTCTGAGCTCTCTATATAATAAAAAATCCTAACATAAACCCATACGCCATGTTTTTAAATAGGCAAACATTTTTAAAGAAAATACCTTCTTTAACAAAAAAAAAAACAAATATAGAGATAATCCTATCTAAGGAAATGCATAGCTTAAGAGTTCAAATAAAAAAAAATACTTTTTGATTTTTTTAAGGGTACTTGTGGCTAAATTTCCTCTAAATGCAATTAATAAAAAAAATTATCAATTAAAGAAATTAGTAAAATAAATCTTGTTACTTTGTGAACTATTCAATATTAAATAAATCTACCAATATAACAAAAAAATAAAAAATACCTGTTTTTTTTGCTTTTAATTTATCTTTTCCAAAAAAAACAGTCTTAGAAGAGCCTACATTTTAAAAAATGGGATATTGTAAAGAACAATTTGTTTAAATTCCATATTATATTCTAATCTCACTAAAACAAATCCTAAAACGCATACTAAATATTTTATAAAATAGTCACAGCTTAAACAAAATAACTTTCACCATATAGCATAAATCTAAAAGAATAAAATTTTTAGATACTACTGTAGACTCCGGTACTTCATTAACAGAAAAACCACCTTCACCTCCTGTTATTTCTCCCCCACAAAATGATACCAGAGCCAGCTTGATGGATGCTATTAGAAAGGCAGGTGGCTCACAGAAAGCAAATCTCAAGAAGACGAGTCAAACCAAAAATACATCAAGTAAAACAACATCTTCAGGAGATCTAATGGCAGATTTACATTCCAAGTTAATGTTGAGAAGAAAAGGAATTTCTGGAGCTAAGAATCTTGATCAAAGCATTCCTAATACAGTTACTCCAGACTCTACCTTAGCTAGAATGTCATCCATGATTCCTCCCCCTGCAGCTAAGAGTGACCTAGAAAGTGGTGCTTCCACAGATGATGAAGCATGGAATGACTAAATATTTCTTATATAAAGGGTGTTTCCTAACTTTGGTAGAAAACATAAGAGGGATATTTTTAATGTCCTGAAAAAAGAGCTGCTATAAAGGGTTTTTATTTTTTTATTGACTTTATTCTAACTAATAAAACTTTATTCTATATCTAAGGTTTTTTTTTATAAAAAGCCATAAGAAATTGCCCCTTAAGTTTTGTACCGTGGTTAGAAAACACCCTGTATATTGTTAATTACTTGCTTTATTTTCATTGAAGTTTGTTTTATTTAGAACCTGTAAAGTTTATAATAGTGTTATTAAAATATATAAATACTGAATTTGTATATATTTTTTTATTATGGTTATACAAAGTCAGAGAAAAGAAAGATAAAGGACCATGAAAGATGAATTTGAGAGAACAAAAATTTTAGGTTTGTAGTTTGTAGTCAAATAGATTTTTGTCGGAAAGCCATAACATTAAAATACATTTTTATGATGATATTCGTCACATTAGAGCAGAACTAGCCCAATGTGAAATTGGCTATTTTTACCTTTAAACAGGAAGTTCAAAAAGGAATTAAACATTATAATTTCTTTTATATACTTACCAAGAAATCTGGCAAATTTAAAATTCCAAAATTTGTTAAATGTTTTTCGTGAAATTAACCTGGTTTATAAAAAGAAACAGCCTTTTTAAAAAATATATAATTTGTGCAGTTAGGCTAGCTTTGCTCTAAGGCAACGCTTTATGTAATTAAAAACTAATAATTATTAAAACAGTACATAAAAAAACAAATTGTATTGGTATAAATTACAATTTATACATTCTTTTAAGTTTTTTTTGTATCTTGTACTGGGCCGAAGATATTTTGTGTATAAATAGAGTTGGGATACCCTTTACATATCAGTCAAATGCTTTTCAGTTAGTGTTAGTATGTTTTTTTTTATTATTGATTTAATTCACAGCTTTCATTGTACTTTTATCGCTTTTTCTTCTGATGCTTGGGCATCTCCTATGCCTAAAGCCATGGTAACGATTAATTTTTAACAATGTTTGCATATGTGATTATAAGATATTATTATATAGGTAGGTATAAAGCTCTAATTCACATTGATGACTATTAAAACTAGTAACTTACGTAAAAACCGCTCGGATTCAAAACCAGTGATCATCTGATCTGGTACTGTTTCTGTCTTGAATAAAATTGACTGGGAACACCTCACAATCTTAAACTAGGCTGGTGTAGATTGTTAGCGAACTAGTTCGGAGAATAGGTTCTTGTAAATGAACTTACTGAACTAGTTCCCGATATCGCCGTACAACCGTTCATTAGCTTTTGTCCTCTTGTAACAACTATCGTGGGACACACTGTATATATGACAACAGAACTATTATAGTGCAATAAGATAAGATAAGATGTTTGTCCCGAAATCCCTATCTCTCAACGCACGCAGCAGGATAACTTTCAGGAGGGTGCATCTGCCTCTGAATTTTAATTGAGTACTATAGTCCATCTCATATAAATGTAAAAAAATGTGTAAAAACACACACTTATTAACAACCTTCGTTATACAGGGTGTCCAGGAACTCAACTGACAAACTTTAAGGGGTGATTCTACAATAAAAATTAAATAAAAAACTTTATTTTGTCACACTCTGGTTGGGGTGTAACTGGGGATGTAGCTTGAATATTTAAATTGGAGGAAATTAGTGCACAAAATTAAAATGATGGAAAACAAGAATCCCACAGAAGAAGACCTAAAGAAGGAAATGCAGACGAGTCAGAATCCTGAAAGAGATCTAAAAGCAATGAAGACCAGCCAAGAAAACCTGAAAAGAAGACATGAAGATCAGTCAAGAATCCCTGAAAAGAAGATCTAAAAGCAATGAAGACCAGCCAAGAAAACCTGAAAGAAGACATGAAGATCAGTCAAGAATCCCTGAAGAAGAAATGAAGAAGAAATCCGAACTAGTCAGAAGAAACCAGACAACAAATAGAGAAAATCCAAAAGACCTTAAACGGAGTCAAGCGGAGATGAAACAAGAACTAAAAGAGAAGATGGTAAAAATTAGAGAAAATCTAAAAGGAGAATTTTATCATAGCCAAGATGAGATGAGAAAACAAATGTTGCTTGATTTAAAACTTACGAAAGAAGATGTTAAAGAAGAAGTGGAAGAACAAATGCAGCAAACAGTACAGTTACTTCAGAGTCAAGTTCAAGGCCAAATACAACAAGAAGTACAACATTTACAGCGACAAATTCAAAAGATAGTTAGCACAGGCGTAATTTCAGAAAGCGGTACCTCAACAACTGTAATGAAACCTCCTACTTTTGATGGCAAGGTACCATGGGTTACCTATCTTCGACAATTTGAAGCTGCTGCTGATGGTAATAAGTGGAGTTCCTCAGAGAAGGCCCGAGCTCTAGTACTTGCTCTTCGAGGAGAAGCCATGGAGGTGTTAAGAAACATCCCCGAAGAAAAGCAGTCCGACTATGAATCGATTGTAATGTTCCTGGAAATGAGATATGGCGAGACACATTTGCAGGAAGTTTATAAGGCGCAGCTCCAGGGACGAAGACAGAAATATAACGAAAGCCTTCAGGAATACGAAGCTGACATCGTACGTTTGATTAATCTGACATACCCGACATACCCAGAAGAAATAAAACAAGAACTAGCCGTGGGTAGTTTCATTGAAGGTCTTCGTGACCCAGACATGAATCAGGCTTTAAGAATGGCCAGATTGAAGAAAATATCGGAAGCTCTTGCCTACGCGCTTCAATTCGAAACAGCCAAACAAACGTCCAGGAGTCAGACAAGAATAAGAAGAATAAACTTTGTACCAGAAGAAGACAACTCAAATAAAGATTTTGCAAGAGTAATGAAGGAGTTGCAAGAAATTTTCCTTAAGAAGCAAACAGAAGAAGACAACAGTATGACATTTAAAAGAAAAAATACTATCCGCTGTTGGAAGTGTGGTAAAGAAGGGCATCTACAGAGAAATTGTACCAGATTCAATGCCCCTACTAGTAGTCCGGAAAACTCCCAGTAGCCAGCTTCAAGGGGCGAAAGCTGGCTAGGTGCTACCAAGCCCCACCAACAACAACTATTAGAGTATCCCGGCTGCAGAACAATGGCTCCAGCTTGGTAGTACCTGGAAATGTATGCGGTCGGGAATGTGAGATGGTACTAGATACTGGTTCCACACATACCATCGTGAAGCCGAACATCGTAGCTCACTGTAAAATATACCGCCCTGTAAAGAATTACCTTTTGGAAACTGCTAATGGAGAAATTATACCAGTTAAAGGCATACATGAAGCCAGAATAACTCTAGGAACAACCACATTTATCCACGTCGTGTTTGTTGCCGACATCCTGGACGAAGTTATCCTTGGCCTTGACATTATGGAGAATCAGAAGTTTGTACTAGACCTTCCACAACGGGTGCTGCGAACAAATAATGAAGAGATCGTAATGAGATTACCACGGAGTAGTGAAGCTTCGATTCGAGAAGTTATCCTCACAGAAGATGTCATTCTACCGCCAAACTCAGAAAGCATCATACAAGCAAGGTTTGAAGACTCAGAAGAAGGTGAAATCGTTTTAGTCGAACCAGTAGAAAATTGTCCGTTATACGCTAAAGGAATTCTACCAGCAAGAACTTTGGCGCAAACCAAAAGAAATATGGTATTTGTGAGAATGATGAACCTGAAAGATTTCCCTCAACAGGTCAAAATGGGTGACAAAATCGGTACCTGTCAACCTGCTGCTATGATAGTTACCTATCCCTGTACCACACCTGCAGGAGTCTCCACACGTAAACTACCTGATGCTCTACAAGACCTGGTGATTTCATCAAAATCCTTGTTAGACCCAGTCCAAGTATCTATGCTGGAAGAACTTTTAAGAAGAAATCAAGATGTTTTCTCTTTATCCGAAAAAGATTTGGGTAAAACCAGTGTAGTTCAACATCGAATAAACACTGGAGACGCATCACCGATAAAACAACCACCCAGAAGAATTCCTTTAGCCAAGAAAGAAGAAGTTGAAAAGTTACTTGAGGACATGCAAAATCAAGGCATCATAGAACCATCCCAGAGCCCATGGTCATCTCCAGTAGTCCTAGTCAAGAAGAAAGATGGTTCCACCAGATTTTGTGTTGACTTCAGAAGACTGAATGACGTCACGAAGAAAGACAGTTTTCCACTACCAAGAATAGACGATACCCTAGATACACTCACCGGATCAAAATGGTTTTCGACATTAGATCTAAAAAGTGGCTATTGGCAAGTAGAACTTCATCCGGAAGACAAGGAAAAATCTGCTTTTTCAACTGGAAACGGACTGTGGCAGTTTAATGTTATGCCATTTGGTTTATGCAATGCCCCCGCTACTTTTGAACGTTTGATGGAGTTGACATTACGGGGACTAACTTGGAAAACCTGCTTAGTATATCTAGATGACATTATAATTCTTGGAAAAACATTTGACGACCACTTGAAAAATGTTGAAGAAGTTTTTCAGAAGCTTAGATCCGCCCAGCTGAAGCTTAGTCCAAAGAAATGTCACCTTTTCCAGAAAGAAGTAAAGTACCTAGGGCATATAATTACCGAAGAAGGAGTAAAAACTGATCCAGAGAAGACTGAAGCTATCCAGAACTGGCCTGTACCAAAGAACAAGCATGAAATTAGAAGTTTTCTGGGATTGTGTACCTATTACAGACGGTTCATACATGGGTTTGCCGATATTGCAAGACCATTACATCGTCTTACGGAAAACAACAACAGCTACGAATGGACTGAAGATTGTCAAGCAGCTTTTGTACACCTAAAGAAAGCCCTGTGCAATCCCCCGGTGTTGTCCTATCCACAACCAAATCAAACATTTATTGTGGACACTGATGCGAGCAACACTGCTATTGGTGGAATTTTGTCACAGATTCAAGATGGCCAAGAAAAAGTTATAGCCTATTTTAGCAAAGTTCTGTCCAAACCTGAAAGAAATTATTGTGTCACTAGAAAAGAACTTTTAGCTATTGTCAAATCTTTGGAGCATTTTCATAAATACCTGTATGGCCAGAAATTCCACCTAAGAACGGATCATGCATCACTTAAATGGTTGCTTCAGTTCAAGAACCCTGAAGGTCAGATAGCCCGATGGCTGCAACGTATTCAAGAATACGACTTTAAAATCGAACATCGAAAAGGACTGAACCATAAGAATGCTGACGCTCTATCAAGACGACCCTGCCCGGACGAATGCAAACACTGCAGCAGACGAGAAGAGCAAGAAGATCCCGATGAATTCCACTGCCGAAGAACACGCATCCAGTGCTCTCAAGAATGGGACCCTAAGATCTTGGCAAAAGAACAACTAGAAGATCCAGATTTTGGAGACATTGTCAAACTTAAGACAGAAAATGTGAAAAGGCCACCATATCAGCAAATAGCTTCAAAGTCTCCAAGACATAAAGGGTACTGGGCCATATGGGACTCTTTGGTTATTAAAGATGGCCTATTACAAAGGGTCTGGGAAAGTTCTGACGGCAAAATCCATAAACATCAGATAATCCTACCAACCAAAAGGATTCCTGAAGTATTGCAAGCCTTGCATAATGGTGTAGGAGGTGGCCATTTCGGAGTTATGAAGACTCTTGAAAAGGTTCGAGAAAGGTTCTACTGGCTGGGAAGTCGTGCAGACGTAAAAGACTGGTGCAGAATGTGTAAGGACTGCGCTTCCAGCAAGGGACCGAAAACACGAAGCCATGGCAAGATGAAGCAATACAATGTAGGGGCACCTTTTGAAAGAATTGCCATAGACATAGCAGGGCCATTTCCAGTTAGTAAATCAGGGAATCGCTATATATTGGTAGCGATGGATTACTTCAGTAAATGGCCAGAAGTCTACCCAATCCCAAATCAAGAAGCTATCACTGTTGCCGATGTATTATTTCAACAATGGATTTGTCGCTATGGAGTTCCTAGAGAAATACATTCCGATCAAGGCAGAAACTTTGAGTCCGATCTTTTCAAGAACCTTTGTAATCTCCTGGGAATCCATAAAACAAGAACAACACCTCTTCATCCCCAGTCCGATGGTATGGTAGAGCGGTTTTAACAGAACACTTGATAACTACCTGAAAATTAAAGTAAATGACCAACAAAAGTGACTGGGATAACTGTATACAGCCGTTTTTATTAGCATACCGCTCCGCAATTCACGAAACTACTGGCGAAACACCTGCTAAAGTCATTTTCGGAGCGGAAATATGCCTTCCAGTTGACTTGCTTACAGGACGACCTTCCACCAATGAAAAACCAGCAGAAGACTATGTAAGTCAACTAAGTAAACAGCTACAGAGGATACATGAAGTGGTGCGTACCAAGTTACAAAAAGGAAGTGACCGTATGAAATCCCGCTATGACTTGAAAAGCTAACCATCAGGGATTTGTCGTCGGTGAAAAAGTTTGGTTATACAATCCAAGAAGAACCAAGGGGCGTTCACCGAAACTACAGAAGTCATGGGAGGGACCATATAAAGTGGTGACACGGCTTAATGATCTGGTGTACCGTATACAGAAGAGTCCACAGGCAAAGATGAAAGTAGTACATCTAGAAAGGCTAAGCCGTTATCAAGACAGTGAAGATACTTGATCGAGACGATCAAAACTTGGAAGGGGGCAATGTTACAGACTTTCAAAAATGTGTTTAGGTTATAGAATTTTAGAGAGTTAGAGATCATTTAATTTAGTTTGTTAATTTATTTAAATAATTTACCTTAATTTTTCCAAGTTCTTTCATCACTTTCGAAGGTTTCCGAAAACGCCCGAATTATCCATTAAGAACTTTTATGCCATCCTGTACTATGGAATTTTCACGATATTTCTCGAATATTCTAGATCATTCTTTACTCTTCCACCATACTATAAAAGGGCGACGGGAAACCTCCGATCAGTTAGTACAGATTCGACTTTTGTGCTGTAAACTTCGAGACATTGACAAGTTTAAGATTTTGCCGTTATTGTAACCATAGTTACGTTACCATTGTTAATAAAGGTATAAAAACGAAGGCACGTGTTTTTATACCATAGGTTCAGTGATGGTAGCACATTTAAGAAATATACAAAGTAAATTAAACTTACATTGAAGTTGCCGGAGGGACTCCAACTTTTAGTATATAAAACATAGCGTTTTATTTTGTCCAACGCTCTTCTTTTAACCGCGACCGAGCGCGTTACTTGCCGATATCGAATTGACCAAAACTATTTTCCGATTTACGCTGTTTGGCAATTCTGCAGATTGGGCGATTTTTACAAATTTTAAAAACAATAGGTTTATAAACTTCTAAAACCGCTAAAATTGCAAAGTAAGTAAATTTTGTTTAATTTTGTTTTGTTCCGCGAATCAAGGGGTTTGGTGAACTTCCTAGATTGCTTAATTGCGAAAATAGTTTAATTTTGAATTTTTTATTTATAAACAATTAAACTGGATTTAAAAATTGCCGTTTCTGTTTCCGTTTGCCGTTTGACGTTTTCAGTTAAAAGATGAAACAACAACTTTCCATTTGTCAATTTATATTTTCTCTTCATCGTTTCCATATACCATATTAGAAACCAAATCGTCAAACGGCGATCGGTAACGGAATCGTCAATCTATAAATTGAGCCTAAATCAGCTAATTTGCAAAAATGATATTTTTTCAAGTAAATAAACTTATACGGAAAGATTAAAAATTATTGAATTTATATGTAACCAAAAATAATTGTTCCTTGACAATATGAACATATGTGCTAAACCTCATAGTTTTTGAACTACGGCGTGTTAAAAACTTTAAAAACATAAGTTTTTATAATAGCTTGTATATCAAAACAGTATTTTTAAATAATTTGGGGCGCCCCCTTTGCATCAGAGGCCATATTTGGCATACAAGAAAAAACATATTTAAGGGTGTCGTCTATGAAAGGTTTAAGTTAAATATGGGAATTAAAAAAATATATATTTTTATTTTAGAAAAATGCAGGGTCTTACCATTTTTTCTTAAAAAATATTTACCTTAAACCCCTTATGGATGACACTAGTAAATTTTTTATTCTTGTATGCCAAAAAATGTCTTCTGATGCATGGGAGGAGTCCCCCAATTTTTTAAAAATATCTGAATTGTTATAAAAGTTATTATAAAAAAGGCATGTTTTTATAAAGTTTTTAACACTCCGTAGTTCAAAAACTAAGACGTTTAGGACCTATGTTCATATGAAGTTTTTGTTTTATATTTTTTATTGAATAATCACCCCTTAAAGTTTGTCGGTTGAGTTACTGGCCACCCTGTATATGGACATAACACTGTTCAAATTGAATTTTGTTAAATATATTTTTCTTATCAAAAATACACCGTTGGAAATAGGTGCTATTGTTCCAAAATGACAGGGGGTGCAAGTGCAGAAGCCCCGTCCCGGCGCACTGTGTACGATGCAGTAGAAAATCGTCCGGAAATCAAATAACTTTTGAACAAATTGTAGAAATTTTTTTTTTTTGGGTATCATTTGAAAGGTTGAAGTCATGTAGAATACAGGAAAAATGTGATAAAAATTCAATCTTGAGTCTAAAATTAAAAGTCTTTGTAGTTACTTTTAATTATTGCAGAATTATACCATTCATTCATAAATTTCGTATAACATTACCTTTTTATGTGTTTTTTTTTTGGTAAACCTACCTAACCACACCATAACCAAATAAATTTTATGTAAAAAAATATTACATCAATATAAATAGGCCAGACGCCAGAAGTAAGATGAAGTCTATTGCGACTAAATTATCACAATATTTTATTAATTTTTTAATGCATTATTTTAAGGTTTAGGGTCAAGATTAAATTTTTTACGTTTTTGACTGTATTCTACATGTCTTTCAAATGATACCCTAGATTTTCTTTCTACGACCTTTCGTTCTAAAGTAATTTGATTTCCGGAGTAGTTTCTACTGCATAGTACATAGTCCGACGCCCATGGACGAAAACATTAATGGAAACTAATAAACTTATTTGTTTATTATTCTCCTATTAAATTTAAAGAACTAGTAAACTTAAACTATATGAACTAAAATGAGCGATTTTTCGCCTGAACTATTATGCCCAAGTCTACCTTAAACATTGTTTTTAACCAGATTATTCTGCCTTGGATATTTTATTTTAAAGCTAATCATTAGTCTTTGATGGTTAAAATCATTCACTATAACACTATATTTAATTTTGCTAATAATAATCCCTGTACTTGTGATAAATGGAATTTCCACGAAATAATACATTAAGTATAAAGGATCGTCTTATAAATGAAAAAAATATTTGAACTAAAACTACCAACTAATTTTTACTCTTTATAGATTAAAAATATATTTTGTTTTGGTAGGAAAAAGAAAAACAACCAGTTGCTTATGGAATCATAGCAAGATCGGCTGGCCTGTTTCAAAATCCAAAAACTATATGTGCTTGTGATGGAACCACCATATGGGATGAGGTAGCTAATTCTAGTGCTAAATCAAGTTTATGAATACATGATGTTTGCAAAATAATATAAGTATAACCTGTATGTCATTCCAAAATTAGTTAGGAACAAAGAACAATATTTTGTATAAGATCTAAGATTAAGTTAGGAGCAGGTAATGATTATGTGATAAATATTTACCTATTAAGTTATGGGTTGTAAATATAATATAATGCCTTAATATATTTATTAGTGGTTTATTTAGGTGTGTTTAATATCTAAAGCTATAAAACCGTAGTATATGAAGTAACCGACCTGCACTTACATCACTTTTCACAACTATCCCTAAATACCTTGGTATGCAAGACTTACTTTAATAAAATATAATATTGCTAGCATTTTGGCCAATTGTCTAGAATGTGAGAGCAACTCCGATTTTGACGAAATTTGGCATATGGGGGTTTTTGGGGCGCTGATTATGAATAAGATTTTTTCGGAAACATTTCGTTCTCAAGATATCCATTATTACCCAGAAATATTTCAAAGTATGCCCAAACAAAGCTTCTGTTAAAATCGCAGCTCAACATTTAAATTTTAAGAGGTTTTCCATGGTCCTTTCCAGTCGGCTATGTTGTAGTGTCATACGGTGCGTGGTAGCATGCATTTATTTACCTCGGGATGTGCAGGGTAATATATAGTAACTAACCAATAATCCGAGCGACCCAACCTAGAGAAGCTGTGATAGTTGCTTGATGGAGTTTAGGGTTGGAGGTAAGAAAGAGATCTAGGGAATTTGAACTATGATTAGGGACTCTAGAAAAGTAGGTGGTTACCATAATAAGGTTGGTAAGAGAGTTACTGACTGCAAAGATTTTGGCTGTTCTGTGTTGAGGGTCAGTTTTTGAAATGCCTAGTCAATCCCTATTATGGACATTGAAGTCGCCAAGCATGATTACTTCGACCGATGGAAACGGAGAAATTATGCTATCGATCTTTGTTGAAAGGAAGCCAAAGAATTCGACATAAGAATAATTAGATGGGGATCGATACAAACAGCAAATAAATTTGGTAGAATACCTAAGGGAAAATTTAAGCCAAAGGATATCGGGCCTACCCAATTCAGGATTAAAAACCCAAGCACAAGCCAGATCGTTGGGAACGTAAACACCTACGCCAGCATGTGAGCGCAAAGACGAAATAAGTTTGTAGCCTGGGAAGAGAAGGTGGCTGGTTGAAGATTTAGAATCTATTTGAGTCTCAGTTAGAAACAGTATGTGGGGCTTAGATGACTGAAGGTGGTGGTGAATGGAGTTTATTTTGGTGTTAAGCCAACAAACATGATATTTGCAAAGGAAATTAAACTCCTCCGCTTATGGCCCCTGGATGAACCCCTCGCCCAGAGATCCGAATGGAGGGGGTATTTTACCTCCGGAACATTTACTTCCGGGAGTGCTTTCATCATTTTTACATAACTTGGAGGTAAAAAGAAAAAGAAAGAACTGGTCCTTTAAAGGGCGAGTGGGGTGGTACCTCCTCAGGCGAGGAAAGCTTCTCTACCACCTGCATAATTGGACGGAAAAGTTAAAAACCATGGAGAACCTCTTAAAATTTAAATTTTGACCTGCGCTTTTAACACAAGCTTGGGCATCCTTTAAGATATTTTTGGGTGAAAGCGAATTTTTTTTTACTTTTTGACACATCCTAACACCCATGAAAATGTTTGTCATCATCAGTATTTACTTCTCTCAATCTCCACCTAGATTTAGTTCAGTTCTTTTCATAACTTTGTAGAAGAATTGCCTTTGGCATATATATTTTTTTATCTTTGGACAAACCACGAAGGCTAAAAGCCTAAATACTAACGTACCGTGGGTGTCTTAAGCGAGGTAAGAGGGAGTTTGTTGACACGGGACTTAAATACTTGAAGATTTGGGGGAAGGAAAGATCTCCGCGGGCAGCAGGTTCCACATTCTAGAAACTCTAGGGATAAAAGAACGAACAAAGTGGAAAGTTCGGGGCCTGTTCAGTTGGACCGTATAGGGATGCATACGCGCGGCACCACGAGTTTCTCTGTTGGGAACCGTGAGTGGAGGAACTATACTGGACAATTCTTCAGAGCAGAAGCCATGGAAGTACCTATAAAAAGCGATAAATCCCCACAGCTCGACGATGGGCAAAAGAGTGAAAGATCATTAATGAGACGAATAGCTTTTTTAAATGGAATCAAGAATGCTTAGAGTTGTGGGGGACGCCATGCCCCAGATATGAGAACAATATTCCAAGGGAGGTCGGATTTGGGACACATATAAAGTGTATAAATTAGAAGGGGAAAAATACTTTTTGGCTCGAAAGCTCTTTTGAATCTGCCGTGGCTATAGATACAATGTGTTTATGCCAGTTAAGGTTACTTTCAAATGACGTTCACGAAGGTGTCTTTGCTTTGTAAAACTTGGCCGCTCATAAGTAGAGGATGAGTATTTGATGACTCTTTTCACGACATGGAACATAATTGTGTTTTGGATGCATTAAAATGGACGAGATTTTTGGCGCCCCAATCCAATATTAAATTAAGATCCTGCGAAAGAGATATCTGCATCGCTCTACGTTTGTTTTCCAAATCAGGTTTAGTGATGGGTTTAGGAACCTGAAAACTGGAGTGAAGGGTATTATCGTCGGCGATACTGTGAATAGAATTAGTTGTGGACGAGAAAAGGTCGTTGATGTGAAGAAGAAACAATGTTAGTGCCAGAACGGAGCCCTGAGGCACTCCAGCATTTACTTGGTGAAAGCTTAAAGAATGGCCGTCCACAATAACTAATATACGTTAATCAGATAGATAACTAGAGAGCCAAGTACAGAGTTTAGTTGAAAGACCATAGGAGGGAAGTTTATTAAGAAGTGCAGCATGCCAGACCCGGTCAAAAGCTTTGGATATATCAAGAGCAACGACCTGGGACTCACCTAGAAACTCAAGAGACTTATTCCAGCAGTGTGATACGAAGGAAAGAAGATCTGCTGTAGATCCTTTGTGGCGAAATCCATACTGCCTGTCATGCAAAATTTTGTGTTTTTCTAAATACTTAAGATTTTTTCATTACTTTACAAAGAACTGAGAGAATTGAAATTGGTCTATAGTTAGATGGAAGAGATTTAAATCCTTTCTTGGGAATAGGTTGAACACATGCAGCTTTCCAGCTCTCCGGAAAGATACCTGTGTTGTAAGAAATTCGAAAGAGCCGAGTTAAGATTGGTGCAAGTTCTGTAGCACATTTTTTTAAAACGATTGCTGGTATGCCGTCCAGCATATTAATTTAAAACTAGTTTTGCAAGTCCCGATATATCGGGACTGCCACCGCTATTAAGCCCGGATGCGACGCGATGTCCCGATTTTATAGCGAAAAGTTTTTTCATTAACGATATAGAACAAAATATTTTGTATGAAACCCCTACGGACCGACGAAAGGAATCGACTATTGGCAGAATCTGTGAAAGCAGTTTAGCTAAATTAGTATAATTTTAAAAAACATTAAAACACAAAAAGATATAGTGCATCCCCCCTCCCACTAAACTTAAACATACCAGAAATCAAGGTGTCACGACGTTGGCTATAAAATGTATGGCAATCCTAGTCAAGTGGGATATATTGTAAATATTTTTGGGAAAATTAATTAAATATTTTGTGTCTTTAAAGAGGTAGCTTACCTGCTAGAAATTTCTAGGGCTTCTTACATTGGTAATGTTTTTATAAATAAATATTTTGCTTTTTTTCTAATATTTAACGATGTTTCGTTAGTATTCTGGCACAATATGCATTAAATCGTTTGAACCGATGATACCTAAACTGTTAAATATCAACGCCTATGATCTGCAAAGTGTTTACAAATTTAAAGTTGGTAATATAATGATTTGGTTTATTGAGAAATTTCGGGTTTTTTAAATTTCTTACTATTTTTTCTTGAATTTTACCCCTAAATTTAAAGACATTTATCAATAAAAATGCTTAAAAAACTTTAAAACATTTGTTTGAATTTTGTTAAAGATTATGATAATTTAATGTAAAAATCGTTATCCTTTAGTTTTTCTTTGAAATTCGATCGAATAAGACTAAAAAAGGCTCGATGGATTAAATCAAAACTTTATGGAGTTTTTATGGGCATATTGTAAAAGGCACACCTAACATTACTGGTTTTCTCGATTTTTTCAATTTAGCGCTTGATTATTCCAAAAGCCACAAAAAGTCATTTTTTTTAATTTTTCAAATGAATTTAAAGAATAAAAAATATATTTTTTAAAAAACCATAGCCGATTTTTGTGTAGAATTTATTCAAGATTTTAAAACCTTTTTTAATTTTCTTGTGCCATCAGTGGTTGCTGAGATATTGATGGTTAAAGACAAAAGGATCATTTTTCATTTACATTTCAATATCTCAGCGAGAAGTGGTCGTATCGAACTATCCATCTTAAAAAAGCAAGATATCCGATCCATATAATCTTTAAGTTGGAAAAAATTCCAAGTTCTTAGACCAAAAAAAAGATTTTTTTTCGTAAGATCTCAAAACTAGAAACTTTAGGCTTTATTTTTTTTTAATTTCAGTACGACCATTTTTAATCAAAACACAGTCACTTAAAATCCTCAAAAAAAATGGATTTTTTTGTATCCGTTAACTTTTTTCATTAGTGTATAATGTTTTAACACTTAAGTGTTTTAAATTTATTGTTGTTTACTTCCAACCCAACATAGGCGCCTAAAGGATGGTGTAAGTGAGTGCAATTGCACCCCCTTCCGTGTTTTGTGTGAGTTTGAAATACCCGTGGTATTTGGATTCAACCACTGATCTCGATGGATTGCTAATATTATATCCTGCGCGAAACAAAAATTACATTTCATGGGCGAAAAAACCGGTTTGTACACAAGCCAGTTGAGGGTAAACGCACCCGGACCCAAACAAACTATTCGCATTATAGGAAAGAATGTGTTGACCGCGTCCTGCTTTTCTGTTCGAAGTACGGTAGCTAATGAGCGTTACGGTCAGACCGCGGACGAAGGTACGGGGTGCCGGTGTTTATATTTCGCCACGGCTTTAAGTGCGCATGTTCGTCCACCCACTGCGCGCGGTCGTAAAAATCCGAAAACTGCTTCTTGCCACTGCTGATCTAAATGTAGGTTATCTATGGATTCAACAGAATATGTATGAAAAAGTACGTTTTGTTAGATAGGGACCTTTTTTTGCTTTTCAATTTGTTTTTCCCCAAATAAAAACAGGTTGGGTAAAAATGTGAAAAATATGAATGGGAAAGTTTGTTTTGCAAAGTAAAAACCTTTCTTTTTTGCTCTTCAAAATTGTTGTCACATAATATAAAGCCTGTGTCTACTTAAGTTCGCACCATATGGAAAACTTGTTTATTAATAATTTTACGAAAAAAAGTTAAGTAAGTTGTGTATGACCTAAAGCCTAAAAGGCGATTATCAGATATTAATTTTTTGCAGTGGTATACGAGGTATGTCAAAAAATATGAATTTTGCTTAAGAGGAAAGTATCCTTATTTTTCATAATATTAAAAACTTTTAAAAGGAAAAGATGTTTAGGATTAAAAATACCTTTTAAATATGCAGATTGGTTTATTTTAAAGAAAAATACTTTTTTGAACATTTTTTCTGCTATAAGACGTTTTGCTGTTTTGACAGTTCTTAAGTTTTCGTTATAAACTTAAATTTTTTACCCTTAATAAAAATTGATGAAAAAAGTTTTTTTCAAAATAAACACGTTTGCATATTTAAATGGTATTGTTAGCAAAACTTTATAAAGAATAGGTTTTTTCTTTAACATAATAATAATAAAAAGTTTTATATATAGGCGCCAGACAGGGGAGTTTTTAAGAAGTGTAGGTGTAGAGGGAATTTTTGGTGAACAATTTCTCCGTGAGTAAGGTGCTTTGGAAGCAAATAGGCGCGAAAAGGAGGGAATGACCTTTTTTTTGGTCATCAAATTTTATTTCGGGTAGTAAAGAAAGGCGCCTAGTACTCAAAATAGGCGCTACAAAGGAAAGACCTTTTTTTGCTCTTCTACAATTTTTTGGTGGAAAATAGGCACTCCGAGAATTGTAGCCTAGGCCGCCTTAAACAGTTAATACGGCCCTGGGTGCGAACAAGTAGACACGCTGTATGAAAAGGTAAAGTTCATTACTTACGTAAACTTTTTTTGGTCTTTACAATGTTTTGCACACCCCTAAAACTGATTCTGCCGGCGCCCATGACTTTCAACGTCGTATTTTTTTTTTTTTTTTTTTGTTAATAGGGAAGTTAAATTAGGCCGGCAACTTTATTAAACGCCGCCCTCATCGAAATAATTTTAAACTAGCCTATTGGAAGATTTCTTGCTGTTGTGGCAGTTAATATTGTATTTTTTTAAATAATTTATTGAATAAATGCAATAAAAATACAAAAAGAATTAGCCTACAATTTGTGCTAACTGTTTTGGTGGTTGTCATCATGGATTTCGTTAAAAATTCTGCCATGAAGTAAAACTTGCAAAGTCTGATTTGTTATGTCTGCAGTTTAAATCTTCAAGAACTCACGTTTTGTGGCTTTATATAAAATTACGCGGAACGTTAGTTGGTAACTACTCTTTGTTTTTTAGATGTTTAGACTATAATGTCCAATATTTTGTCTGAAATTTATTGCCTTGTTTTCAAAAGTGTTTTTACTTTTAGCCGGGACACAAATCCAAAATCGTAAATTTTTCTATTATTTTGATCTAAATAACCATTTTTATAAGCTGATTGACCGAATTGCACTGGTGTTCTTTAATTTGAATCGCCTATAACATCGACATGTAAAACTGATTTAATACTTTTCACAAGTTCTTGCTTTGCTTGTTTTATGGTCTAAAATTTGCAATTAAATGGATTTTTTTCTCTTATACTAAACAAGATACGAAAAAAATATAGAGGCATAAAAAATGTATTTTAATTTTTCTAATCAAAAAAAGTACGAAAATTTCACTCACACTTTCATAGTGGCGTACCGTTTTTTTTTGTTTAGATGCTGCTCGAGACGCCACTAGACTGATTAAATTAATGTAATTAAATTAATGCCAAAGTAAACAAATTGGATAATGAATTTACAAAAAACCATTTTAACACCCTTTATATTGAGAGCAATAAATATGCGGACCCATGAATCTGGTGTTTTAAGCAAAATTTAGAGTTGAAAAAAAAGAATCTTAAGAAAGTTCACATATTATTTACCTATACACTAAATACAGAACAGACATAATTTAAAACGATCATTAACTCTTAAGAGTTTTGTAAATTTTAAAATATCGTTTATGAATTCCTCAGAAAAAATGAAATGCCATTCTTGACAAAACATGCAAAATAATTTATTTTTGATAAATTAATTACAACACAACGACTCGGAAAGAATTTTGTAATTTTCATAACAAAATTTTTACAATTAAGTATTTAATTATTTGCTCGTATAATTTTATTTAATACTTAATTCATAAATTATTTTTATAAAACAAAATACAAATTAATCATTTAATTTTTTTTGCGGTTGTATATATCATTTTTAACTGTAAATTTAGAAGACCAGAGGTCAAAGTATAAACAGCTACGACTGTTTATTTTCGTTATTTGTTGTAAATGTGGGTATTGTAGGTGTTTAGCATATTCATTAAATATGGATGTTTGTATTAAAAAATTAACAATTGGTGATTAGGGGTATATCTTGCTGTTTTCATGGACGTACATCTTATAGTAATTTCTACTGTAAATATTTTTGTGAAAGAAAACTGTAATATGGTCGAAATCTAGATTTAAAAGAGTTGCGATTTTGGAAAAATGTTGGAAAAAACTTTTTTTTGAAATAAATTGTACTTCAAAATATGTTTAAAGAAAATAAAGTTGTATCTTTTCTTGAAAATAGCAGAAATAGAAAGTTAAATTAAAATAAAATTTAATACGCTAGACAAGGGTAACCATTTTGACATATTTTTCATGAAAAATAACCAAATAAATTATTTAATAAACAATTCAATTGTATTTTGCTCTGAGGATTACATTGGATGTAACTCAATTAATAATAATTCTATAATTTTTAATGGTGCCTGGGCCAGAGGGAAATGAACTTTATCGAGGGTTTCCTGCTAGAGAGCGCGTATCCACATAATTTGTGATTTTCTTTTTATGTAAGAACATTAGACCTTCTGGCATGTTCTAGAATTAAAATAAATGTTAATATGTCACAAAAAAGGAGCAATAATTGGCTACTCTATTAAAGCAGGGAATACAGCATTCTGGCAT
This sequence comes from Listronotus bonariensis, assembly GCA_014170235.1. Lineage (NCBI taxonomy): Eukaryota > Metazoa > Arthropoda > Insecta > Coleoptera > Curculionidae > Listronotus > Listronotus bonariensis. The sequence continues at coordinate 67,087 of JACEGR010003315.1, forward strand.
GTTAAACAAATCGCAATAAGCGTCGAATTTTTACGAGTAAAAGAAAATAACAAATTATGTGGATACGCCCTTCTGGCAGTAAACCCTCGTTATGATAAAAATCCTTTTTAAGACCTTTTTAGTGGAGTTCCTTTTGACGAGTCTACTACGAATAGTCCTGCCGCCATTATATGGAAGGGGGCTAACTTTAACCCAGCCTGTCAATGTCAAATGTTTCCAGGTGTCGGCCTGGGCGAACGCGTCACTTTTTTGTCTGGACAAAAGTTTACCACAATGGTTTTACATGTGCACTTTTTAAACATGGGGCCAAAAATGGTAAGGGTTGCAGTCACCCGAAGTCCATAAGGCTCAAACACATGTTTCGGGTATCTGACTAGGCGGGTTTCGTGATTGTAACCCTTATCGGCCCACTGAGTACAATGTTTAAAGTGCATGTAAAACATTGTGGTAAACTTGTCAGATAAAAAAGTGACGCGTTTGCCCAGTCCGACACCCAAAACATTTGACATTGATGACTAGGTTAAAGCGTCGCTTCCATACGTAGCGGCAGGACCCTTTGTGACAAGGGACCCCCTAAAGGTTTAAAAAGTCCTTACCATGAAGTCCATTTATTACTGGCCCAGGCACTATTAATAATACACATGGGTACATTTTATAAACAATTTTCTTGTTTTGTTAGTGATAAATAAGGGTAACTTATTCGCACACTATGAAGACATTTATTTATATATTAATTTAATTGTACACACTATAAAAATTCGGGGTTTTATACCAAAGATATAACAAAATTATTCCACTCATAGACAATAATTATCTTAATAAATTTGTTCCACCACTGCTAACAATGTTAAGGTCAATAGACTTCTGCGGTATATTTTATGTAAAATCCATCCTATTCTTTTGATATTAAAATATTCACTTATTATCACTTCAGCTGTTCTGCTAAAGTACCCTCATAAGTCACCATGTAACTGTACAAAATAAAATATAAAAAGGACTAATATGATAGTTTATACAAATTTTGCTAGGTAACACGATTTTTTAAACATTCTAGAAAAGTTTGCAAAATGATAAAATTGTTTCTAATAATATCTTTTTAAATTTAATCCAGTGTGAGATGTATAGTTCTAATGTCATTTCAAGTGAAGCACTTCATAATATTATGACGGAACCGGAATTGCTTTATTATTTTCAAACAAATAATGGAGAAGTTACCTCAATATGAGGTAGTTTGCCGCCAACGACGTTCCCAGTGCGAGAAGGGATGGGGAAATTTAGAAAGTGATGAGATTGAATATAAGTTTTCTGCTTTTGACAGGTAAATAAAAAATAAATTTTTGTCATTTTCAAAAATGCCCTTAATAAAATTTTATAAATTCTGCATTATTTTCAAAAAAAAAATATATTATTTTTTGTAACTTCTTTATTTATATCGCAAAGTTGTTGTACATAACATAAAATAGATATAAATAATTTACTGTAATTTTTTGGTTAGATCTGGTTAGTCTACATATTTTTGGAAATGGACACCCTTATACATTTTAACAATTAGGAGAAAACTGGCCTAAGAAATGGCATATTTAGGTAAAATGGCACACTTCAAATTTTCTTAATTTTCCGCTTTAGCAGCGACCTTTTAAACGTGTTGGAGTTGTAATATGACCATTGCAGTTAGTATTAAAATTACCGTACAGGTGCATGTCCCTGATTTGCTTTACAGTTTAATTTTCAATTTACCAACCCCAAAATAATTCTAATTAATTTAGAAGTTGTGTATTTTTGCGAAGTTAAATAGTTTTTTATTTTTTTACTGAAACACAATAATTTGGCTGTTTATTTATAAATATGATTACTATAGGTCTCATTTACACTCTTAAAATTAATCATGTTTACTAGATTGTCGTGTTTTGGGTAAGATGACATACATGTAACAAGTGTAAAATAACATACCTATTTTAACGTGGTCGTTAACGTAAAAAACTTTTTTTCCTGAAGGTGGGTAAATATGAAATGAAATCAACTCACCAAGGTTGTTCAAATAGGGCAAATATTAAATGAGCTTAGTCTTCCCTAAAACAGAAGTTATTTTTTCGTGAACTTTGTTGTTATATTAAAAAACAGTCAAGTTAGTTACAAGAAACTTATCAAATTATATTAAAAGTTTTTAATAGAAATGAGTTTTAGGTGTATTTAATGCATATGTTTTTACTTTATAAATCCTTCAAATCGTCAGTTGATGGTTTATGCCATTTTAGCCTAAACTATTGTGTCATTTTATCTGACACCATGCCTAAAATGATATACTTTGAGGCATTATAAAAAATAGTCGTTATATTTTTTTTATGCTGGATTAGGTAAACCTTGGCTTAAGTAATGATTAAGAATAAGTTTAAAGGCACTTTGACAATTTGCTATACTAAAACGCGCATTATTATTTTTTAAATATAGGCAACAATTTATAAAGTAATATGCCATTTTGAGGCCATTTTCCCCTATATTTAATCATGATATGCTAAATTATGTCACTTATATCGTCATCCCAGAAAAAAGTATCATCTGAAAAATGTATACTTTAACGCACCCTTTATATTGAGAAAAATACCTAGTAACTATAGATACTTTTAAAACCAATAAAATACATTTTTTTATTGTGGGAACTAGGGTTTCCGACTTTTTAAATCAAATAAATTTATTTTTTGTTCAAATGTTTTTATAAATTTAAAGTGCCCAAAGTATAGTTTTAAAAAGTAGCCAATAAAAAAGTAAAGTATACAGCATAGACGTCATACAGGGTGTCCAGTACCTCTACCCACAAACTTTGTGTCATAATTCTCCATTAAAAATACGAAAAACTTCATATAAATATATTATGTTCTAAATGTCATACTTTTCAAACTATAGTGTGTCAAAATTTTGAGGAGCAGATGCTAAGAATTAGTTTGCATTATTTACTTGGAAACCTGTAAATCAAATAGCAAAAAGTCAAATTTTGTTCGAAACTAAACGGAAATTCCGGATTTTTTTTCTAACATGTATGCACTTTTAGGCCGATAGATTTAAAATTAAGAAGAAATGAAGATATTTTTATCACCGTCATTCAAGACATTTATTCATGACGGAAGCGGTGTAAAATATTTTAATGAAACGCCTACAAATTGTCATTATTTGCATAAGGATAAAAATTTAGTTGCAGCTTTAAGTGCTTTGTACTCCCAAAAGTGTGGTAAGTAAGAAAATATTCCGTTGATTACTAGTAGATAAGTAGACATAAGCAAAATAAAAAAACACATAATTTTCTAGGAAACAGTATGCTTTACACAAAACTGACCTCATTTGCGAAGCTCAAATTTCAACCCAAACTTACTGGTGAAAATCGCAATCGTGCTGTCTATTTGTCAGTCAGTTAAAAATTTACCTTTTTAAAAATATATCACAATTTGTATTCCCTTTAAGCCGTTTCTAAGATATTGCATATTATGTTATGTATTATTGTTATTGGATTGAAAGCAGGCAAATGAAAACAATAATAATGTTTTGCTTTAAACAATCCTAATTAAGCTTTCGTATTTTATTTACTGAAATGGCGAAAACTTATTTCTGTAAAAAAATAATTTTTATGTTTCAAAAAAATTGTATTCTTTATAAAAAAATGTCTTTTCTGAAATGCCAAAAGCCATAATAAAGACATTTCTATGATATACAGGGTGGTTTAAAATGGCCAAAATATAATTGTTAGAAATTTAAAAAAATAATAAAAATATACTTTTAAATCTACTTGATTAAAAAGTAATAAAAATGTTTTTATATTTTTTCTTATCGCATACGATTACCTGGAAAAATTAAGTGTAAACTAAAATAATTTATTTTTCTTCATATATAATTCATTTTATATTTTTTGTGCATGCATTTTAATGTTATTAAATTAAGTTAAAATTCATTGTAAATAGTAACCCAAAAGATAACGATCCAACACAAACCTAAAATTTCTGTTGCTTTCTCATATTAATAAAATAAGTAATTAAATATTATTTATAACAAATTTATTTTTACTAGCAAAGTAGCATTTTTGTAATTTTTGATTCTTCCGTTATATCATAAGGCGATTGTTTTTAACGCTTTTATTCTAAAAACATCTCTTTTTCATAAAATTGCAAAAAAAAATTAAAGAGCTTTTTTGTAACGTTACCCTCAACTTTTCCCAGAAATTACAACTAATAGAAAAATAAATGTACTCTTTTACTGTTGGTTACTTTTTTGGCAATTTTATTAGGTAGTTTCAAATTTTTTTATATATATTTTTTAATTTTTTAAAGTAATATTTTCACGATTTTAAACCAACCTGTAAATTCTATGGCAATTTTAATTATAGCTTCAAACAAACAAACCCACAAACAAACAAAGTAACAAACTTTACCTCTTTATATATTAGTATAGATAAAAAAATACAGGTTTAGTTAAGTCCATCCGGGGACACATTGTATAAAAAAAATTAATAACGCAAATAAGGGTAAGGAAGAATCCTAGAGGAAAAACGCAAGAACTTCCTCCGCCTTTTCCACAGAGCGCATTACTATATTTCTAAAAAGAATGGACATATGGGGTTTTTGCAAAACGCGCTTCCAATGCAGTTTGACAGTAAGTTTAGTTGAAATTTAAGCCTAAAAGTGGGGATCAAATTTGTGTAAAATATACAAAAATATGAGTTTTCTATAAAAAGGATCGAACCCTGATGACTTAAAACTTATTCTTAAGAACTAAAAGAAAAAAAATGAGTAATTTTTAAAAATCGTCACTATTTATGAGCCTTCAAATTTTATTTTAGTACGGAAAATAGAATATATCTACACACCTTTAGGACTTAATAATATTCTTTGGTTTTAGGTGTATGTATATTTATGCTAAATATTAATTTTGTGGCTGCTAAATCAAATAAAATATATCAAAATATTAAAAGTTGAAAAAAACTAAAAACACGCTTTTAAGGTCCATCAAACTAAAATGTTTAAAATAATCTTAAAATAATAATGTATGCAAAATACTAGTATTATTGTAAAAAAGTGCCGGACGCTAGATATACAAAAATATAGCACGCCCTTTCTTATAAAAATATGTTTTACTTTTTAGTTTAATATGCTATGAAAGCGTGTTTTTAGTTTTTTTTTACCATATTTATTTTCCACTTTTTAGTTCCGATTTTTTTGACAAAAAATAACTTTGGATCTCCCTGTATGTGTAATTGTTATGCAATTTTTATAGTTTAAATGTTTTTATTGCAATTGCTACAATATAAATCAGACACCTAAACTTATATCATAAAAAATAAAAAGAGTAAAATTAACAAGAAAAAAAGTTCTGAATACAAAAGTGACAAAAAAGTTAATTAAATAAAACATTAACAATATTATATCAGAGAATGTAAATAAAATGCAAATCAAGGTATACATATTGTGTTTTTTAGGAAGGACTTATCTTTTTGGACAACTCAACGTATGAAATACAACCTCTTACTCCCAAACTTCAAAGGCTAAGAAAACGCCAAACGGAAGATGACCTATTTTTAAAAGATGAAAAATACCACACATTATTAAAAGAGCAAAGTTTAACAGTGAATTTTTGCTTGATGATATTTTTCCCATAGCAGGTAATATTTACAGACTTAAAAGTAATTTTACTTTTTGATGTAGTCCAAATATTTACAAATTTTGCCCTAAAAAAATATTTTTTTGTAACATCCAATCTAAAATTTAATTACACATGAACATTGTATCTATGAATACATTGATAAACGATCTATGTCAGAAATCGGGTTATTGTCCGTTTCCACCAACTTTTAGGGGTTCCCTAACTGCCTTTTCATATTAGCAAAAGACGGAAATACGGGCGACGGACCAACGCTATCGAAGTGTATGGAGTCAAATAAAACCTTTCATACGCAGAGAACGGGGAAAGACGGCAAACTTAAAGGCTTCATATAATTTTCCGTCAAAACCGGCTTAGTATGTAAGGCGCTAACGCTAGGTAGAGAATAGCTTACGGTAACCTAATGTAAGTTATTGTCTACCTTATCGTTAGCGGTGACAACGTATTAAAAAAATAAGATATACATCGCGCTACAAAAAAAAAAACGATTTTATAATTTTGTTTTTAGGAAACATTTGGTCTCAAAAGGAAGCTATCCGTACATCTGACTTTAATGATGTCCTTGACGATGAAATTTTTGAAGACTTATTAAACAAGAATCTCCAACGTCAAGGACAAGGTTTGACAGCTGAGTTAGCATTATTTTTTGATGAAGCCGCTTACAAAATTTTTGGACCTCATTTTGGCTACGATGACAAAAAGTTGCAGAACATGTTATTGGCGTATATTAATGGGGTAGGTGTTATTTAACTCTAAAAACTACATTAAAGACAGATTTAAAGTTAGACAAGTTTTCACATAAAATTAAATAAAATGTACTTAAAAAGAAAATAAAAGTAGAATATTAATTTTATAATTTTAAAACAACCAAAAATTTAGTATGTCCTAGGATAGTTGTTACTTGAGGACAAATAGATTTTTATTTATTTTGGCAAACCTGATCGCATGGTCTAGCCAGACTAAGAATAAAAAATTTACTGCAATCTGTAATAAAAAAGGCGAGTAACAACCCTAACTGGTTTAATAGTAGTAAGGTTTATTTAAAACTTTTTTTCCCGCGGACATATAAAAATGTTGTTTTTTGAAGAATTCCTAAAACATTGATCCTTCAATTTTAATTTTAAGTTTTCTATTTAAAAAGCATGTATTTTTTATTATTTTTTTCTTTAAATTTTTATTCTGAGTTTATGAGCTATAGTGTTTAAAACCATAATTTTTACAGAGTATTTGTGGTTTTTAAAAGGCCCTACATCATTTTTTAAAGTTGATTTGCATTGTTTGTAGTGGCTTTAAAAGATATTTTTTTTTCACCTTTTTACATATTTTTTAATCAAGCAAATCAACTTAAAAAAGATATAGAGCCTTTTAAAACCGCTAATACTCTGTAAAAATTATGGTAATATACATTACAGCTCAAAAACCCAGCCAAAATATAAAAATTTAGAGAAAAAATATAAAAATACTTACTTTTTATTGGGACAACTTTATAATTAAAAAGAAAGTACTAAAGATTAAAATAAAGGACATAAACTTTTAGGTTTTTATTAGATAAAAAAACAAAATTTTCATGTGTTCGCGAAAAAAAAAAGTTTTAAATGGAACACCCTAAAAATAGTATGAAAAATTACAAAACTCAAGTATTTTTATTTTTGAAAATATATTCAAATTCTATAAGAAAATATTGTAGGGGATTGTATTTTAGTAAGGTAATTTTTATTTACAAAAATATATATTTTTGCTATATTTATTAAGGAACTAACGAATGCAAATGTTTTACAATGACATCATTATGAAGTCCTAACTAATATTATATCATATTAAAAAAAATATTTCATTATATCAAGTGCTATAAAAGAAAAACCTATTTTCAGCGGCGTCCTTTAAGGGCACGTATCTTTGTAAACAGGGGCTTAAAAAAAGCTATATGGAGCCTTGTCATATAATTTTCATGTGTTTTACAGACTGTCCACGAATGGGGTTTACAAGAGAAAGGGACCAAAAATTTCAATTTTCCAAAAAGGTAATTTTTTTATAAAAATTTTTGCTAGTAAAAATATGATTCATGAAGAGAAAATGTTGATTTTGTTTACAGGGTTCGCAAAAACTTAAAAAGCATGATTTTTCTCCAAGCGTAAACTACCTTTATTTTTTATTTTTAAGCAAAATGTCATTAGGAATATTTATTTAGAATAAAGTTTATTATAGATAAAAATAATAATACAAAATTTGGCGTGAAAACAGTTTATCCTGTATATATCAACATTTTCTCTTCGTGAATCATATTTTTTTTACAAGCAAACATTTTTATCAAAAATAACTTTTTCTCGAAAAATATTTTTTCCATCTATTTGTCCTCTTGTAAACCCCATTCGTGAATAGTCTGTATGTAAATCTGGAAGATTGCCCACAATTTCTAAGTTTTAATAACTGATTTTCATTTTGTTATGTTTTACGTTATAATTTTTTTGTCATACATACAAATTAAAAAAAAAAATATTTTATGTGATTATAGGTTCAGGCTTTATACCATCATCCTAGTTTAGGAACTAGTTTAGAACTGGTTTTAGTAAGATTAGATATTATGAAAAAACAGCCTAGAGAAATGCACCATTATAATGGAGAAAGATCACAATTGTTGGACAGTTTTTGCGAGTATCAATCTAGTCTCAATCCAAAAGATGATAGTAATCCTGATCATTGGGATATGGGACTCTATATATCTGGGTATGTTATGTGCAAAAGTAATAGTAATAATAATATATTTTCTAACTAGTGCTGAAAGTGCCACTTTTCCGCACACGACTGCAGTTGAACGAACGACGCGTAGCGGAGTGTTAAGAACGCTTTTTTTTTTCTACGAGCGTAAGGAAAACATAAATACTAAAATTTTATTTATTTTTTTTTTAACACAATGCTACCTAATACCCTACCATACCAAAGCCAAATTTTCTTTTAAATATAAAGTGCATGAAAATCCTTCATTGCGACTCACTAATATTTGGTTTAAAATTTGTGGAAAAGCACTAGTGTGGAAAAGTCACACTTTCAAAAATAAAATGCGGAAAAGTAAACTTTTTCGTACGCGAGTAGGAAAAAGTAAATGTAGGTTATAGAGTATCAATAAAGTACATTTTTTATTGTGGTAACTAGGGTTACCGATTTTGTAAGCCAATAAAATACAATTTTTGTTTAAGATGTTTTTCTCAATTTTTACTGAACAGAGTATAGTAGCTTTGTATAACTTTTATATTTTAGAATTTAAAAATGGCCTCACTAAAGACATTACATGTTTTTTATGCAGTTCCACTTAACAGCCTGATAATTCCCAATTTATTTTAAATAAATAACACTATCACAGGCATCTCTTTATACTTGCGATTTACGAATTGCGGAACGTGTTCTGATTGATCAATTTCTATCAAAACATTCGAAAGTCGTTAAAACTGACGAATCAGAACACGTTTCGCAATTCACAAATCGCATTTCGAAAGTATATAAACTATACTTAAGGCATGTATATAATCTTTTAGAATGATATACCATACATCACACTAGTGTTGTAAAGTACTATCGTGGCGAGCGTAAAGCAGCGGTAACGTACCAGCTTCTCACCGCAGCGATCCGAGTTCGAATCTCGGAACCGGACATTGGCATTTTAATCGCTTGTCACCTCACAGATGGCTTGGCAAACCACTGTGTAGTATTCTGCCTACCCCAGGTAGTAGTTATTTAAAAAAAAAATAACGTCCGTGGTGGCACTACCGCGTTGTCTAAAAGGTGCTGTGAAATGCAAAAATTGCATGTTTCAGTGCTTGGATAACGTTGACTGAACAGCGTGGAAAAAGGGTTAAACATCTAATAACCCGACACCCACGGTACTCTGGTACTTAGGCATAAAGCCTTCGTGGAGTGTTAGACAGATTAAAAAAAACAAAAAAAACACTAGTTTGCTATTTTTACACGAGGTCGTAGGAAAAATGAATTTATCCACTTACATTTTAAAAATATTTTTTATTTAATTTAAAATATGATGTGATACCTAAAAATATTAAATTTTACGTAAGTCAAAAAAGCTAAAACATCATCAAGCCTTATACAGTGTGTTTCCTAACTACGGTACGAAAGTTAAAGGGGATATTTCTTATATGTTTTTATAAAAAAAAGTTCCTATAATGTCCAGACTTGCTTTATTTCTGAGATACATGCTACCGTGCAAAGGGAAAAGAGTCTAATCGCAAAATTGGTTATTCCATGATTTTACAGTGAAAAAGAGTTTTACATTTTGATATTTAAACGGTGTTTCTAGGAGGGGGGTTTAATGTTAAGATGTTGACCAAAAATGTATTATCAAAATGGATAAAACAAAAAATAACGATTATCTCAAAACTGTATTTCTGCGATTAGACTCTTTTGTCTTTGCACGGTAGCAAAGAATACATATACCATAGAAGGTCACAAGTAAAGATTTCACCGTACCCTGAGATTTTAGTACCTACCCTGACCACCAGATAGCGAAAGCCGGCACCGGACCAATCAGAAAATTGGTCGATGCCAATGTGGGTTTTTATTGGTCGATTGGACTACTTTCGGTATCTGGTGGTCAGGGTAGGTACTAAAATTTCAGGGTACGCTAATATCTCACTTGTGAGCTTTAATGGTACATGTATTACTACGGTAGCATTGTAGGTTGTGGAACCTGCTGCCCGCGGAGGTCTTTCCTTCCCCCCAAATCTTCAAGTGTTTAAGTCCCGTGTCAATAAACTCCCTTTTACCTCGCCTAAGACACCCACGGTACGTTAGTATTTAGGCTTTTAGCCTTCGTGGTTTGTCCAAAGATAAAAAAAAGCATGGGGTTAAAATTAAAAAAAAGAGTAGTCGTGTAATTTATCGGAAATCGTCATTTTCCTTTTGTACTAAGGTCAAAATTGTTTATTTTTTAATTTTTGATTTTATTTTTGTTGTTTGTGGATACTCTTAGAATGATTTAAAGTGGCTTAGTTTTTTTCTTAAAAGAAAGCAAAATACAAAACATTTAAACGTGTGTAATCTAGGTGGAGCTATACAAGCACTTTTTACATTAAATAAATGTACACATTTCATCTAAAACGAATAACGGGTTTTTAGATATTCCGAAAATATATTTATAGGGTTTTTTTCACAAAAAGTCATAAGAAAAAATCCCCTTAGGATTCGTACCGTAGTTAAAAAACACCCTGACAAAAACGGGACGGCGTTGATAATAAATATCCATTAAACATTCCTATTATTTATGCATGTCTTTATTATATTTTTAAGTTTAGACTTTTATGCAGTTGAAAATGGACGTAAAAGTGGTGCAACCATGGGCTTAGCTACGGTCGGAGGTGTATGTTTAGATAAATATGCTTGTATTATTGCGGAATTTGGTACCACCAATGTATTTGGAAAACCTTACCCCAGTGCTGGATTTACTAGTGTTTATATTTTGGCCCATGAAATTGGTCACAAGTAAGTATACCTATAATGAATATTTTGACAGTTCTGGCACTTTCGGTTATACCGGAAGTTAATGACAACTTTACCCATTTTAAATGAAACACCCTATGTATTACTTTATTTTTAGATTCTGCGTAAGTAGAGGATGCGTGCCTTGCGCGTAAAGATCTCTTGCGTCGCTTGCGTGTAAACTGAAGTTAGCTACAGGGCCTAGCGCCCAAGTTAGGCAACCCGGGACGCACCAACTGAAGTTAGCTACAGGGCCTAGCGCCTAAGTTAGGCAACCCGGTGCGCGAGCAGACTGAAGTTAGCTACAGTGCCTAGCACCCAAAGTTAGGCAACCCGGGGCGCACAGACTGAATGTCAACGTTCTCTCTGACGTCACTAACAGAACTTTAGGAATCTTGTGCTACATCATATTAACCATCCAACTGCTGCTGCCTTGCGCATTCACCATCGGACTTCGCGCTGGGGAAATAATTACGTACCATAATAAATTTAAAAAAGTCCAAAAACGCAGATGCCAGGACTTGAACCGTGGACCTTTGGATCAGTTGTTCATCGCCATAACCATGTCGCCATTGAAGCAATTGAAATAAAACCGTTAAACAATGTAAAGTAAGTGGTGGAATATTTAATCAGCAGTTAGCTTATACATTTACGTTTATGCGGCTAATTGTCAACATAACCTCAAACTTATCTTAGCGTCTTACGCATGACATAACCTAGAAATAGGGTATATTATTGATTGACATTAGTTGCAGACACGTGGTTTATTAAATATATCGACAAGATGGTGCTACGTCATTAGGTTAAACTAGTCAACATAACCTCAAACTTATATGCATGTATCTTACGCATACGGCTACATAACCTAGAAATAGTTATGATTTATTGACTCATCTTATGGCGCTAAAAATGACGTCAACATAACCTAGAAATATTTTAAGATTGATTAACATAACCTCAAAATTTTACACGCACGTGGTTTATAAAACATGACGACAAAATGGTGAAGGTAAAATAATAATAATCAAGAAAAATACAGTCTGTAAAAAATACAATTAACGACTTACAAATATTTAAAAATAATAAAATAATAATTTTTGTATATTTCCTAAAATTAACCCCTAAAATAAGACTTAAGGGTATTTTTAAAAATATTTTATAAAAGGGTATCATGAAAGATCGCTATCAGCCGGGGTACCGAAGGTACTTTTTCCGCTATTTGCGCAAACCTAACTATAATGGCTTAGCCAGAAAATGAGTTTTAGGGTCTGCGCATGTTGCCAATAGTGGCTTAAACAGTTTTTGACATATATGTTCTTTGTTTCAATACCAGCTTCGTGCAGTTCATTTCGTATGTCTTCAATTTCTGGAAGGTGATCCAGACCTTTGAGGACGAATCCATGAGTTTTGTTTTCCTCCGGAGTGTAGGTGTGCCACTCTTCGGTGTTTTCTAGCTCTAGCGATGTTTTGTATTGGTGGTATCCTTCGATTTTTTCGCAATATACAATAGTCGTATATTTAGTTGTTTTTATTGTATATAGGTCCTTTCCAACAATGGTGTTTAATTTATTAATTAGCTCATTAAAATCCTTATTATTGGTGATTGTGCCATTTATAATAATTGGTGGCGGTTTTTGGGCTTCTTATTTGTTTGTTGATTGTTTTGATTTTTGTTATCTGCAGGGGGTGGGTTTTCCTTTTCTTGATTTTCCGTCTGGGTGGTGACTTTTGGTAGTGCGTCTTGTGTAATGGGGATGTTTATGATAGTAGCATTTGAGTCGTTTAGTTCTTCATTATCAGTATCTTTGTCGTTTACGAGTGGCGTAAATCTGTTTTCAACAGGGGTGGGGTTTTTCTGAAAATTCCTGAGTTTAAAAAGTCTTGGTTTTTCACCTGGTGAGCTACCTTTTCTTTTCCTAGAAATTTTCTTAAATTCGGCAAGTCGTTTTCGTTCTTCTTCTAGTCTTCTTTGTTGTTCTTCGTCCCTTTTGTCCAAGAGTTCCTTCTGTTTATTGATATCGATGACATTATTTGATATGTTGTTTTCACCCACCGGAAAAGCGTAGGGGTTGGCCGGAGAATTTTGGGGTGCGACAATGCCGTCGTGTTCCATCGGAGTTTTCGGTCTGTTATCTTCGAGTTCAGGATGGCATGTACGCAAGTGGTTAAGGATGTATGCTTTTTGCCTCTGAAAATCCGTCTGGCACTGGCTTTTCTTGTATAAGTCCCGACATATCCTACAGAACTTGTTTGTATGCATAAGAAAAGTCATAAGACCGGCGTCTTCATTTGAAATCTTTGGTGATTCCATCTGTACATTTGGGGTGCCTTGCGCACCCTGGGGTGGCCATAGGGTGGCGGGAGGTTTTCTAAGGGGTTGTAGTGTTTAAGACTTGTATGATAAAAGGTTTTTAACAGAAAAAATTTTCCCGCCAAAATTCAAAAAAGTAACGGTAACTGGGACTTAGCAAATTTCACCCAGTTCCGAGTTGCAAAACCGGTCTGACCGGTGATGGAATGTGGTCAGGTATTCGGTTGTTTACTTGGAATTTGGTTTATGCGCGGAATGCGTTTTTGCTGGTGCCGTATTTTAGAAAAACGGTGCCGTATTTTAGAAAAACGGTGCCGTATTTTAAAAAACGGTGCCGTATTTTAAAAAACGGTGCCGTATTTTAAAAACGGTGCCGTATTTTTAAAAAACGGTGCCGTATTTTAAAAAACGGTGCCGTATTTTAAATAACGGTGCCGTATTTGAAAATACAGGGCTGTTCAGCTGTTTATTTTGCTGTTCATATTTAATTACCTGTTCATGTTTAGACTTTTGCGCAGGCGTCATAATTGTAAATACATAAATTAGATAAGTCCAGAGAGACTTGGTCAGTCTGTCGTAGACATTCAAAGTGAAACATTGTGCTTAGCTTAAAAATCATTAAATCTATCTTAAAAATGTCTGTTGTATCTAATACAGATTTTTACACACTCCTAAACATCAACGAAGTAAATCCTTTGTCTCCAAGTAAAGTTGCCGAGGATTACGAGCAATGCAATCAAGAATGGTATCATTTACTACTAAACGAAGTTGATTTTGAAAAACAGCCCTGTATTCCCAAAAACAGTCCTGTATTTCCAAAAACAGCCCTGTATTTCTAAAAACAGCCCTGTATTTCTAAAAACAGCCCTGTATTTTCAAAAACAGCCCTGTATTTCCAAAAACAGCCCTGTATTTCCAAAAACAGCCCTGTATTTCTAAAAACAGCCCTGTATTTCTAAAAACAGCCCTGTATTTCTAAAAACAGCCCTGTATTTCTAAAAAACAGCCCTGTATTTCTAAAAACAGCCCTGTATTTCTAAAAAACAGCCCTGTATTTTTAAAAACAGCCCTGTATTTCTAAAAACAGCCCTGTATTTTCAAAAACAGCCCTGTATTTCCAAAAAACAGCCCTGTATTTCCAAAAACAGCCCTGTATTTCTAAAAAACAGCCCTGTATTTCTAAAAACAGCCCTGTATTTCTAATATACGTTAAAAACTGTTAAGGCCCTATTTACACTCAAATAACATAATTATTTAAAAAATTTCTGTTAATATATTAATTTAAAATAATTGTTTAAAAAAATAATGACTAAAATCCAACCACTAGAAGCCAAGATATACGTTAAAAAACTGTTAAGGCCCTATTTACACTCAAATAACATAACTATTAAAAATTTTAGTATTATTATTTGTAGATTTATAAAAATTAAATTACTAACAAAAAGAACAACTCAAATCGGTCTACTAGAAACCGAAATATACGTTAAAAACTGTTAAGGCCCTATTTATTCTCAAATAACATATTTATTAAAAAAATAGTGTTAATATTAATATATTTATTAAAAATAAATTGTTTAAAAAAGAATGACTAAAATCAAACCACTAGAAGCCAAGATATACGTTAAAAACTGTTAAGGCCCTATTTACACTGAAATAACATAACTATTAAAAATTTTAGTATTATTATTTGTAGATTTATAAAAATTAAATTACTAACAAAAAGAACAACTCAAATCGGTCTACTAGAAACCGAAATATACGTTAAAAACTGTTAAGGCCCTATTTACACTCAAATAACATAATTATTTAAATTTTTAGTACTAATATTTATAGACTTATTAAAAATAAATTGTTTAAAAAAAGAATAACTAAAATCGGTCTACTAGAAGCCGAAATATACGTCAAAAACTGTTTAAGCCACATTGGCAACATGCGCAGACCCTAAAACTCATTTTCTGGCTAAGCCATTATAGTTAGGTTTGCGCAAATAGCGGAAAAAGTACCTTCGGTACCCCGGCTGATAGCGATCTTTCATGATACCCTTTTATAAAATATTTTTAAAAAATACCCTTAAGTCTTATTTTAGGGGTTAATTTTAGGAAATATACAAAAATTATTATTTTATTATTTTTAAATATTTGTAAGTCGTTAATTGTATTTTTTACAGACTGTATTTTTCTTGATTATTATTATTTTACCTTCACCATTTTGTCGTCATGTTTTATAAACCACGTGCGTGTAAAATTTTGAGGTTATGTTAATCAATCTTAAAATATTTCTAGGTTATGTTGACGTCATTTTTAGCGCCATAAGATGAGTCAATAAATCATAACTATTTCTAGGTTATGTAGCCGTATGCGAAAGATACATGCATATAAGTTTGAGGTTATGTTGACTAGTTTAACCTAATGACGTAGCACCATCTTGTCGATATATTTAATAAACCACGTGTCTGCAACTAATGTCAATCAATAATATACCCTATTTCTAGGTTATGTCATGCGTAAGACGCTAAGATAAGTTTGAGGTTATGTTGACAATTAGCCGCATAAACGTAAATGTATAAGCTAACTGCTGATTAAATATTCCACCACTTACTTTACATTGTTTAACGGTTTTATTTCAATTGCTTCAATGGCGACATGGTTATGGCGATGAACAACTGATCCAAAGGTCCACGGTTCAAGTCCTGGCATCTGCGTTTTTTGGACTTTTTTAAATTTATTATGGTACGTAATTATTTCCCCAGCGCGAAGTCCGATGGTGAATGCGCAAGGCAGCAGCAGTTGGATGGTTAATATGATGTAGCACAAGATTCCTAAAGTTCTGTTAGTGACGTCAGAGAGAACGTTGACATTCAGTCTGTGCGCCCCGGGTTGCCTAACTTTGGGTGCTAGGCACTGTAGCTAACTTCAGTCTGCTCGCGCACCGGGTTGCCTAACTTAGGCGCTAGGCCCTGTAGCTAACTTCAGTTGGTGCGTCCCGGGTTGCCTAACTTGGGCGCTAGGCCCTGTAGCTAACTTCAGTTTACACGCAAGCGACGCAAGAGATCTTTACGCGCAAGGCACGCATCCTCTACTTACGCAGAATCTAAAAATAAAGTAATACATAGGGTGTTTCATTTAAAATGGGTAAAGTTGTCATTAACTTCCGGTATAACCGAAAGTGCCAGAACTGTCAAAATATTCATTATAGGTATACTTACTTGTGACCAATTTCATGGGCCAAAATATAAACACTAGTAAATCCAGCACTGGGGTAAGGTTTTCCAAATACATTGGTGGTACCAAATTCCGCAATAATACAAGCATATTTATCTAAACATACACCTCCGACCGTAGCTAAGCCCATGGTTGCACCACTTTTACGTCCATTTTCAACTGCATAAAAGTCTAAACTTAAAAATATAATAAAGACATGCATAAATAATAGGAATGTTTAATGGATATTTATTATCAACGCCGTCCCGTTTTTGTCAGGGTGTTTTTTAACTACGGTACGAATCCTAAGGGGATTTTTCTTATGACTTTTTGTGAAAAAAACCCTATAAATATATTTTCGGAATATCTAAAAACCCGTTATTCGTTTTAGATGAAATGTGTACATTTATTTAATGTAAAAAAGTGCTTGTATAGCTCCACCTAGATTACACACGTTTAAATGTTTTGTATTTTGCTTTCTTTTTTAAGAAAAAAACTAAGCCACTTTAAATCATTCTAAGAGTATCCACAAACAACAAAAATAAAATCAAAAATTAAAAAATAAACAATTTTGACCTTAGTACAAAAGGAAAATGACGATTTCCGATAAATTACACGACTACTCTTTTTTTTTAATTTTAACCCCATGCTTTTTTTTTATCTTTGGACAAACCACGAAGGCTAAAAGCCTAAATACTAACGTACCGTGGGTGTCTTAGGCGAGGTAAAGGGAGTTTATTGACACGGGACTTAAACACTTGAAGATTTGGGGGGAAGGAAAGACCTCCGCGGGCAGCAGGTTCCACAACCTACAATGCTACCGTAGTAATACATGTACCATTAAAGCTCACAAGTGAGATATTAGCGTACCCTGAAATTTTAGTACCTACCCTGACCACCAGATACCGAAAGTAGTCCAATCGACCAATAAAAACCCACATTGGCATCGACCAATTTTCTGATTGGTCCGGTGCCGGCTTTCACTATCTGGTGGTCAGGGTAGGTACTAAAATCTCAGGGTACGGTGAAATCTTACTTGTGACCTTCTATGGTATATGTATTCTTTGCTACCGTGCAAAGACAAAAGAGTCTAATCGCAGAAATACAGTTTTGAGATAATCGTTATTTTTTGTTTTATCCATTTTGATAATACATTTTTTGGTCAACATCTTAACATTAAACCCCCCTCCTAGAAACACCGTTTAAATATCAAAATGTAAAACTCTTTTTCACTGTAAAATCATGGAATAACCAATTTTGCGATTAGACTCTTTTCCCTTTGCACGGTAGCATGTATCTCAGAAATAAAGCAAGTCTGGACATTATAGGAACTTTTTTTTATAAAAACATATAAGAAATATCCCCTTTAACTTTCGTACCGTAGTTAGGAAACACACTGTATAAGGCTTGATGATGTTTTAGCTTTTTTGACTTACGTAAAATTTAATATTTTTAGGTATCACATCATATTTTAAATTAAATAAAAAATATTTTTAAAATGTAAGTGGATAAATTCATTTTTCCTACGACCTCGTGTAAAAATAGCAAACTAGTGTTTTTTTGTTTTTTTTTAATCTGTCTAACACTCCACGAAGGCTTTATGCCTAAGTACCAGAGTACCGTGGGTGTCGGGTTATTAGATGTTTAACCCCTTTTTCCACGCTGTTCAGTCAACGTTATCCAGCACTGAAACATGCAATTTTTGCATTTCACAGCACCTTTTAGACAACGCGGTAGTGCCACCACGGACGTTATTTTTTTTTTTTTTTTAAATAACTACTACCTGGGATAGGCAGAATACTACACAATGGTTTGCCAAGCCATCTGTGAGGTGACAAGCGATTAAAATGCCAATGTCCGGTTCCGAGATTCGAACTCGGATCGCTGCGGTGAGAAGCTGGTACGTTACCGCTGCTTTACGCTCGCCACGATAGTACTTTACAACACTAGTGTGATGTATGGTATATCATTCTAAAAGATTATATACATGCCTTAAGTATAGTTTATATACTTTCGAAATGCGATTTGTGAATTGCGAAACGTGTTCTGATTCGTCAGTTTTAACGACTTTCGAATGTTTTGATAGAAATTGATCAATCAGAACACGTTCCGCAATTCGTAAATCGCAAGTATAAAGAGATGCCTGTGATAGTGTTATTTATTTAAAATAAATTGGGAATTATCAGGCTGTTAAGTGGAACTGCATAAAAAAACATGTAATGTCTTTAGTGAGGCCATTTTTAAATTCTAAAATATAAAAGTTATACAAAGCTACTATACTCTGTTCAGTAAAAATTGAGAAAAACATCTTAAACAAAAATTGTATTTTATTGGCTTACAAAATCGGTAACCCTAGTTACCACAATAAAAAATGTACTTTATTGATACTCTATAACCTACATTTACTTTTTCCTACTCGCGTACGAAAAAGTTTACTTTTCCGCATTTTATTTTTGAAAGTGTGACTTTTCCACACTAGTGCGGAAATAGTATATTACATTACAAGTGTTGAAAATGACTAATTTCACACGAGTGGGAATATTGTAGCACGAGGCGTTAGCCGAGTGCGACAAACCCACGAGTGTAAGAAAGTCATTTTCACACGAGTACTGTACACTATTTTTCCTACGACCACAAATTATTCACCAAAAAAAAAAATTAAAGTTTGTCTGTTCAGAAAAAATAAAAAACAATTGAGAACTTTGCAACACTAGGGTGATATTTACTTTGCAACACTAGTGTGATATATACTTTTCCTCACTGCTATATTATACTGTTTTGACAATATTTTTACATCGAAAATCACCTACCTAGAAGCATTATATAACTTTTATCATTTTGGAATTTAAAAAGGCCCTCACTTAATAAAAATTGTATGGTTTTGTTAGGTAATAACGCTAATAGTTTAATACGGTTTTCTGCTATTATAAGGGTTTTTAAAAATTATCGATTCTTACATATTTTAGACACTCTTCTAAATAAAACGTAAGTAGTGCATATCCAAAATATTCCGTTTTTTAAAAAATATCAGTAAATAAACTTACGGGATCGGGGAGTGAAAAGGGGTGCTGGGTGGGGTAAAATTGGTAAAACGAGTTAATGAAACTGAACATCACATGTAAAATTAAGTAAAAATAACAGTTTTTCCTCATATTTTTAAGAAAACATATGTATTATTGTTGTGCTAACAACAAAAAGCCATTAATGCACTTTTAAGAACTATATTTCATAAAAGTAAACTATTACAAAAATACACAAAAGTACAATTTAGCCATCTTAACAGAACTGTACCACAGTACCACCACGGCTAATCACCGCGCCAATAGTCGAATGCCTGAGTCACTAGATTTATTAATTTATGACAATCATGCTTAGGCAACCAACTATACATTATAATACAAAATATAATAAATGGTGTGTTGTAGTTTACACTAGTGTGTAAAGTACTTTGCAACACTAGTGTGATATAACGAATTTTCCATGCATGAAATCAGTGTGCTATTTGCTATTTTCACAAGTGGTCGTAGGAAAAGTACTTTTCGGCACTACTTTTCCACAAATTTTAAACCAAATATTAGTGAGTCGCAATGAAGGATTTTCATGCACTTTATATTTAAAAGAAAATTTGGCTTTGGTATGGTAGGGTATTAGGTAGCATTGTGTTAAAAAAAAAAATAAATAAAATTTTAGTATTTATGTTTTCCTTACGCTCGTAGAAAAAAAAGCGTTCTTAACACTCCGCTACGCGTCGTTCGTTCAACTGCAGTCGTGTGCGGAAAAGTGGCACTTTCAGCACTAGTTAGAAAATATATTATTATTACTATTACTTTTGCACATAACATACCCAGATATATAGAGTCCCATATCCCAATGATCAGGATTACTATCATCTTTTGGATTGAGACTAGATTGATACTCGCAAAAACTGTCCAACAATTGTGATCTTTCTCCATTATAATGGTGCATTTCTCTAGGCTGTTTTTTCATAATATCTAATCTTACTAAAACCAGTTCTAAACTAGTTCCTAAACTAGGATGATGGTATAAAGCCTGAACCTATAATCACATAAAATATTTTTTTTTAATTTGTATGTATGACAAAAAAATTATAACGTAAAACATAACAAAATGAAAATCAGTTATTAAAACTTAGAAATTGTGGGCAATCTTCCAGATTTACATACAGACTATTCACGAATGGGGTTTACAAGAGGACAAATAGATGGAAAAAATATTTTTCGAGAAAAAGTTATTTTTGATAAAAATGTTTGCTTGTAAAAAAATATGATTCACGAAGAGAAAATGTTGATATATACAGGATAAACTGTTTTCACGCCAAATTTTGTATTATTATTTTTATCTATAATAAACTTTATTCTAAATAAATATTCCTAATGACATTTTGCTTAAAAATAAAAAATAAAGGTAGTTTACGCTTGGAGAAAAATCATGCTTTTTAAGTTTTTGCGAACCCTGTAAACAAAATCAACATTTTCTCTTCGCGAATCATATTTTTACTAGCAAAAATTTTTATAAAAAAATTACCTTTTTGGAAAATTGAAATTTTTGGTCCCTTTCTCTTGTAAACCCCATTCGTGGACAGTCTGTAAAACACATGAAAATTATATGACAAGGCTCCATATAGCTTTTTTTAAGCCCCTGTTTACAAAGATACGTGCCCTTAAAGGACGCCGCTGAAAATAGGTTTTTCTTTTATAGCACTTGATATAATGAAATATTTTTTTTTAATATGATATAATATTAGTTAGGACTTCATAATGATGTCATTGTAAAACATTTGCATTCGTTAGTTCCTTAATAAATATAGCAAAAATATATATTTTTTTGTAAATAAAAATTACCTTACTAAAATACAATCCCCTACAATATTTTCTTATAGAATTTGAATATATTTTCAAAAATAAAAATACTTGAGTTTTTGTAATTTTTCATACTATTTTTAGGGTGTTCCATTTAAAACTTTTTTTTTTCGCGAACACATGAAAATTTTGTTTTTTTTATCTAATAAAAACCTAAAAGTTTATGTCCTTTATTTTAATCTTTAGTACTTTCTTTTTAATTATAAAGTTGTCCCAATAAAAAAGTAAGTATTTTTTATATTTTTTCTCTAAATTTTTATATTTTGGCTGGGTTTTTTGAGCTGTAATGTATATTACCATAATTTTTACAGAGTATTAGCGGTTTTTAAAAGGCTCTATATCTTTTTTAAGTTGATTTGCTTGATTAAAAAATATGTAAAAAAGGTGAAAAAAAATATCTTTTAAAGCCACTACAAACAATGCAAATCAACTTTAAAAAAATGATGTAGGGCCTTTTAAAAACCACAAATACTCTGTAAAAATTATGGTTTTAAACACTATAGCTCATAAACTCAGAATAAAAATTTAAAGAAAAAAATAATAAAAAAATACATGCTTTTTAAATAGAAAACTTAAAATTAAAATTGAAGGATCAATGTTTTAGGAATTCTTCAAAAAACAACATTTTTATATGTCCGCGGGAAAAAAAGTTTTAAATAAACCTTACTACTATTAAACCAGTTAGGGTTGTTACTCGCCTTTTTTATTACAGATTGCAGTAAATTTTTTATTCTTAGTCTGGCTAGACCATGCGATCAGGTTTGCCAAAATAAATAAAAATCTATTTGTCCTCAAGTAACAACTATCCTAGGACATACTAAATTTTTGGTTGTTTTAAAATTATAAAATTAATATTCTACTTTTATTTTCTTTTTAAGTACATTTTATTTAATTTTATGTGAAAACTTGTCTAACTTTAAATCTGTCTTTAATGTAGTTTTTAGAGTTAAATAACACCTACCCCATTAATATACGCCAATAACATGTTCTGCAACTTTTTGTCATCGTAGCCAAAATGAGGTCCAAAAATTTTGTAAGCGGCTTCATCAAAAAATAATGCTAACTCAGCTGTCAAACCTTGTCCTTGACGTTGGAGATTCTTGTTTAATAAGTCTTCAAAAATTTCATCGTCAAGGACATCATTAAAGTCAGATGTACGGATAGCTTCCTTTTGAGACCAAATGTTTCCTAAAAACAAAATTATAAAATCGTTTTTTTTTGTAGCGCGATGTATATCTTATTTTTTAATACGTTGTCACCGCTAACGATAAGGTAGACAATAACTTACATTAGGTTACCGTAAGCTATTCTCTACCTAGCGTTAGCGCCTTTACATACTAAGCCGGTTTTGACGGAAAATTATATGAAGCCTTTAAGTTTGCCGTCTTTCCCCGTTCTCTGCGTATGAAAGGTTTTATTTGACTCCATACACTTCGATAGCGTTGGTCCGTCGCCCGTATTTCCGTCTTTTGCTAATATGAAAAGGCAGTTAGGGAACCCCTAAAAGTTGGTGGAAACGGACAATAACCCGATTTCTGACATAGATCGTTTATCAATGTATTCATAGATACAATGTTCATGTGTAATTAAATTTTAGATTGGATGTTACAAAAAAATATTTTTTTAGGGCAAAATTTGTAAATATTTGGACTACATCAAAAGTAAAATTACTTTTTAAGTCTGTAAATATTACCTGCTATGGGAAAAATATCATCAAGCAAAAATTCACTGTTAAACTTTGCTCTTTTAATAATGTGTGGTATTTTTTCATCTTTTAAAAATAGGTCATCTTCCGTTTGGCGTTTTCTTAGCCTTTGAAGTTTGGGAGTAAGAGGTTGTATTTCATACGTTGAGTTGTCCAAAAAGATAAGTCCTTCCTAAAAACACAATATGTATACCTTGATTTGCATTTTATTTACATTCTCTGATATAATATTGTTAATGTTTTATTTAATTAACTTTTTTGTCACTTTTGTATTCAGAACTTTTTTCTTGTTAATTTTACTCTTTTTATTTTTTATGATATAAGTTTAGGTGTCTGATTTATATTGTAGCAATTGCAATAAAAACATTTAAACTATAAAAATTGCATAACAATTACACATACAGGGAGATCCAAAGTTATTTTTTGTCAAAAAATCGGAACTAAAAAGTGGAAAATAAATATGGTAAAAAAACTAAAAACACGCTTTCATAGCATATTAAACTAAAAAGTAAAACATATTTTTATAAGAAAGGGACGTGCTATATTTTTGTATATCTAGCGTCCGGCACTTTTTTACAATAATACTAGTATTTTGCATACATTATTATTTTAAGATTATTTTAAACATTTTAGTTTGATGGACCTTAAAAGCGTGTTTTTAGTTTTTTTCAACTTTTAATATTTTGATATATTTTATTTGATTTAGCAGCCACAAAATTAATATTTAGCATAAATATACATACACCTAAAACCAAAGAATATTATTAAGTCCTAAAGGTGTGTAGATATATTCTATTTTCCGTACTAAAATAAAATTTGAAGGCTCATAAATAGTGACGATTTTTAAAAATTACTCATTTTTTTCTTTTTAGTTCTTAAGAATAAGTTTTAAGTCATCAGGGTTCGATCCTTTTATAGAAAACTCATATTTTTGTATATTTTACACAAATTTGATCCCCACTTTTAGGCTTAAATTTCAACTAAACTTACTGTCAAACTGCATTGGAAGCGCGTTTTGCAAAAACCCCATATGTCCATTCTTTTTAGAAATATAGTAATGCGCTCTGTGGAAAAGGCGGAGGAAGTTCTTGCGTTTTTCCTCTAGGATTCTTCCTTACCCTTATTTGCGTTATTAATTTTTTTTATACAATGTGTCCCCGGATGGACTTAACTAAACCTGTATTTTTTTATCTATACTAATATATAAAGAGGTAAAGTTTGTTACTTTGTTTGTTTGTGGGTTTGTTTGTTTGAAGCTATAATTAAAATTGCCATAGAATTTACAGGTTGGTTTAAAATCGTGAAAATATTACTTTAAAAAATTAAAAAATATATATAAAAAAAATTTGAAACTACCTAATAAAATTGCCAAAAAAGTAACCAACAGTAAAAGAGTACATTTATTTTTCTATTAGTTGTAATTTCTGGGAAAAGTTGAGGGTAACGTTACAAAAAAGCTCTTTAATTTTTTTTTGCAATTTTATGAAAAAAGAGATGTTTTTTAGAATAAAAGCGTTAAAAACAATCGCCTTATGATATAACGGAAGAATCAAAATTACAAAAATGCTACTTTGCTAGTAAAAATAAATTTGTTATAAATAATATTTAATTACTTATTTTATTAATATGAGAAAGCAACAGAAATTTTAGGTTTGTGTTGGATCGTTATCTTTTGGGTTACTATTTACAATGAATTTTAACTTAATTTAATAACATTAAAATGCATGCACAAAAAATATAAAATGAATTATATATGAAGAAAAATAAATTATTTTAGTTTACACTTAATTTTTCCAGGTAATCGTATGCGATAAGAAAAAATATAAAAACATTTTTATTACTTTTTAATCAAGTAGATTTAAAAGTATATTTTTTATTATTTTTTTAAATTTCTAACAATTATATTTTGGCCATTTTAAACCACCCTGTATATCATAGAAATGTCTTTATTATGGCTTTTGGCATTTCAGAAAAGACATTTTTTTATAAAGAATACAATTTTTTTGAAACATAAAAATTATTTTTTTACAGAAATAGTTTTCGCCATTTCAGTAAATAAAATACGAAAGCTTAATTAGGATTGTTTAAAGCAAAACATTATTATTGTTTTCATTGCCTGCTTTCAATCCAATAACAATAATACATAACATAATATGCAATATCTTAGAAACGGCTTAAAGGGAATACAAATTGTGATATATTTTTAAAAAGGTAAATTTTTAACTGACTGACAAATAGACAGCACGATTGCGATTTTCACCAGTAAGTTTGGGTTGAAATTTGAGCTTCGCAAATGAGGTCAGTTTTGTGTAAAGCATACTGTTTCCTAGAAAATTATGTGTTTTTTTTATTTTGCTTATGTCTACTTATCTACTAGTAATCAACGGAATATTTTCTTACTTACCACACTTTTGGGAGTACAAACACTTAAAGCTGCAACTAAATTTTTATCCTTATGCAAATAATGACAATTTGTAGGCGTTTCATTAAAATATTTTACACCGCTTCCGTCATGAATAAATGTCTTGAATGACGGTGATAAAATATCTTCATTTCTTCTTAATTTTAAATCTATCGGCCTAAAAGTGCATACATGTTAGAAAAAAATCCGGAATTTCCGTTTAGTTTCGAACAAAATTTGACTTTTTGCTATTTGATTTACAGGTTTCAAGTAAATAATGCAAACTAATTCTTGGCATCTGCTCCTCAAAATTTTGACACACTATAGTTTGAAAAGTATGACATTTAGAACATAATATATTTATATGAAGTTTTTTCGTATTTTTAATGGAGAATTAGACACCAAAGTTTGTGGGTAGAGGTACTGGACACCCTGTATACGTCTATGCTGTATACTTTACTTTTTTATTGGCTACTTTTTTAAAACTATACTTTGGGCACTTTAAATTTATAAAAACATTTGAACAAAAAATAAATTTATTTGATTTAAAAAGTCGGAAACCCTAGTTCCCACAATAAAAAAATGTATTTTATTGGTTTTAAAAGTATCTATAGTTACTAGGTATTTTTCTCAATATAAAGTGCTTAAAGTATACGTTTTTTCAGATGATACTTTTTTCTGGGATGACTATATAAGTGACATAATTTAGCATATCATGTAAGCGCCTAATTTAAAAAAATGTAATGGAATGAAGTAAAATGCTTAAAATTAGCGTGTATCAATTTTGTAAAGCAAACTATGTTGAACTCAATAATTTCTACAACCATGCAGATTGGTCTTTTTGATCTCCGATAATGATGTGGATGCCTTGACTGATATGTTTTATTTCAGAGTGTTTGAGGGAATAGAAATGTATGTTCCAAAGAAGGTCGTTCAAAGCGAGAAATATCCCAAATGGTTTAGCAAACATCTACGAAAGTTAATTGCTCAAAAGAATACACTCTACAAGAGATTTAAGAGGACAGGCTTGGATAGAGACTATGCTGCTTTTTCGGATGTTAGACATGATGTAAAGTTTCACACTGATTTATGTTATTTGCCATTCGTCTCCAGCACAGAGCATCTAATACCGGAGAATGTGAAGCACTTCTGATCATATATTAAAAACTTAAGGCGAGATACGGGGATACCATCTACTATGAAGCTTGGCGATTGTATTTTTGATGATCCTCAGGATATTAGTAATGCATTCGCGTCATATTTTCAATCCTGCTACAAAAAATATGATGCCGTTAATTTTGATGAGGTGGAGTCTGTAAAATTTGGGGGTGTACTGAATTATCATGTTTTTAGTGAGAGTGAACTAGAAGCCAGACTTAAGAGCGTAGATCCATCCATCCAACAAGGCAACAACTTCTATTTTTCGAAGTGACTCACCGAACTAACTATGGTCGCAACGCCTTCATCGATCGTATCTTGAGGAACTACAACCGGCATTACTCTGACATTGATCTTTTCGGTACAAGTCTAAGTTCCTTAAAGAGACAATTGCAGCTACGCGTCTTTTAATGTATTGTAAGGTCCATTTTTAAAGCACTTTTAAATTTTAATTTGTTGACTGTACATGTTAGTTTAAGTTTATTGTTTTTAAATTATTTTTGTCACTGGTCCTAATATGGGACTTTATTTTGTTTTGTGTGCTCTTTAACTGTTTCAATTCATCCTATAGTGTGTGTTATTTTATATTTATATTATTGTACCTTTTAACCTTAGCTATTGCTTCTTTTCTTGTACCATTTAGAATGTTTTTTTTTATTCTGTAGTGTACATTTGTAGATAAAATTAATAATTTGCATTAAATATAGGGGAAAATGGCCTAAAATGGCATACTTTATAAATTGTTGCCTATATTTAAAAAAATAATAATGCGCGTTTTAGTATAGCAAATTGTAAAGTGCCTTTAAAACTTATTCTTAATCATTACTTAAGCCAAGGTTTACCTAATCCAGCATAAAAAAATATAACGACTATTTTTTATAATGCCTCAAAGTATATCATTTTAGGCATGGTGTCAGATAAAATGACACAATAGTTTAGGCTAAAATGGCATAAACCATCAACTGACGATTTGAAGGATTTATAAAGTAAAAACATATGCATTAAATACACCTAAAACTCATTTCTATTAAAAACTTTTAATATAATTTGATAAGTTTCGTAACTAACTTGACTGTTTTTTAATATAACAACAAAGTTCACGAAAAAATAACTTCGTTTTAGGGAAGACTAAGCTCATTTAATATTTGCCCTATTTGAACAACCTTGGTGAGTTGATTTCATTTCATATTTACCCACCTTCAGGAAAAAAAAGTTTTTACGTTAACGACCACGTTAAAATAGTATGTTATTTTACACTTGTTACATGTATGTCATTTTACCCAAAAACGACAATCTAGTAAACATGATTAAATTTTAAGAGTGTAAATAGACCTATAGTAATCATATTTATAAATAAACATAGCCAAATTATTGTGTTTCAATAAAAAAATAAAAAAAACTATTTAACTCGTGTAAAACAAATCAGGGACATGCACATGTACGGTAATTTTAATACTAACTGCAATAATGGTTATATTACACCCTCCAACACGTTTAAAAGGTCGCTGCTAAAGCGGAAAATTAAGAAAATATGAAGTATGCCATTTTACCTAAATATGCCATTTTAGGCCAGTTTCCCCTAATTGTTAATATGTATAAGGGTGTCCATTTCAAAAATATGTAGACTAACCAGAACTAACCAAAAAATTACAGTAAATTATTTATATCTATTTTAAGTTATGTACAGCAACTTTGCGATATAAATTAAAAAGAAGTTACAAAAAAATAATATATATTTTTTTTTTGAAAAATAATGCAGACTTTATAAAATTTATTAAGGGCATTTTTGAAAATGACAAAAATTTATTTTTTATTTACCTGTCAAAAGCAGAAAACTTATATTCAATCTCATCACTTTCTAAATTTCCCCCATCCCTTCTCGCACTGGGAACGTCGTTGGCAAGTAAACTACCTCATATTGAGGTAAATTTTCCTTATTATTTGTTTGAAAATAATAAAGCAATTCCGGTTCCGTCATAATATTATGAAGTGCTTCACTTGAAATGACATTAGAACTATACATCTCACACTGGATTAAATTTAAAAAGATATTATTAGAAACAATTTTATCATTTTGCAAAACTTTTCAGAATGTTTAAAAAATCGTTTACCTAGCAAAATTTGTATAAACTATCATATTAGTCCTTTTTATATTTTATTTTTGTACAGTTACATGGTGACTTATGAGGGTACTTTAGCAGAACAGCTGAAGTGATAATAAGTGAATATTTTAATATCAAAAGAATAGGATGGATTTTACATAAAATATACCGCAGAAGTCTATTGACCTTAACATTGTTAGCAGTGGTGGAACAAATTTATTAAGATAATTATTGTCTATGAGTGGAATAATTTTGTTATATCTTTGGTATAAACTCTAATTTTATAGTGTACAATTAAATTAATATATAAATAAATATCTTCATAGTGTGCGAATAAGTTACCCTTAATACTAACAAAACAAGAAAATTGTTTATAAAATGTACCCATGTGTATTATTTATAGTACCTGGGCCAGTAATAAAATGGACTTCATGGTAAGGACTTTTTAAACCTTTTAGGGGGTTCCTTGTGACGAGTCAACCACGAATGGTCGAACCGCCATGTATGGAAGCGACGCTTTAACCTAGCCTGTCAATGTCAAATGTTTTGGGTGTCGGACTGGGCAAACGCGTCATTTTTTTATCTGACAAGTTTACCACAATGTTTTACATGCACTTTTTAAACATTGTCCCAAAAATGGTAAGAGTTACAATCACGAAACCAGCCTAGTCAGATACCCGAAACATGTGTTTGAGCCTTATGGTTTCGTGACTGTAACCCTTACCATTTTTGGCATAATGTTTAAAAAGTGCATGTAAAACATTGTGGTAAACTTGTCAGATAAAAAAGTGACGGGTTTGCCCAGGCCGACACCTGAAACATTTGACATTGACAGGCTGGGTTAAAGCGTCGCTTCCATATAAGGCAACAGGAATATTCGTAGTAGACTCGTCAAAAGAAACTCCACTAAAAAGGTTTTAAAAGGGTTCTTATCATAACGAGGGTTTCCTGCAAGAAGGGCCTATCCACATAATTTGTTTAACATGCGAGAATGCCGTATTCCCTGCCTCAATAGAGTAGCCAATTATTGCTTCTTTTTTTGACATATTAACATTTATTTCAATTTCGAACATGCCAGAAGGTCTAATGTTCTCACATAAAAAGAAAATCACAAATTATATGGTTACGCCCTCGTGCAGGAAACCCTCGATAAAGTTTATTTCCCTACTGGTCCAGGCACTATTATAAAATTATTATTAATTGATTTACATCCAGTTTAATCTATAGAGCAAAATACAATTGAATTGTTTATTAAATAATTTATTTGGTTATTTTTCATGAAAAAATATGTCAAATGGTTACCTTGTCTAGCGTATTAAATTTTATTTTAATTTAACTTTCTATTTCTGCTATTTCTAAGAAAGATACAACTTTATTTTCTTAAACATATTTTGAAGTACAATTTATTTCAAAAAAAAGTTTTTTCCAACATTTTTCCAAAATCGCAACTCTTTTAAATCTAGATTTCGACCATATTACAGTTTTCTTTCACAAAAATATTTACAGTAGAAATTACTATAAGATGTACGTCCATGAAAACAGCAAGATATACCTCAATCACCAATTGTTAATTTTTTAATACAAACATCCATATTTAATGAATATGCTAAACACCTACAATACCCACATTTACAACAAATAACGAAAATAAACAGTCGTATGTTTATACTTTGACCTCTGGTCTTCTAAATTTACAGTTAAAAAATGATATATACAACCGCAAAAAAAATTAAATGATTAATTTGTATTTTGTTTTATAAAAAAATAATTTATGAATTAAGTATTAAATAAAATTATACGAGCAAATAATTAAATACTTAATTGTAAAAATTTTGTTATGAAAATTACAAAATTCTTTCCGAGTCGTTGTGTTGTAATTAATTTATCAAAAAATAAATTATTTTTGCATGTTTTGTCAAGAATGGCATTTCATTTTTTCTGAGGAATTCATAAACGATATTTTAAAATTTACAAAACTCTTTAAGAGTTAATGATCGTTTTAAATTATGTCTGTTCTTGTATTTAGTGCATAGGTAAATAACATGTAACTTTCTCTTAAGATTCTTTTTTTTCAACTCTAAATTTTGCTTAAAACACCAGATTCATGGGTCCGCATATTTATTGCTCTCAATATAAAGGGTGTTAAAATGGTTTTTGTAAATTCATTATCCAATTTGGTTTTACTTTGGCATTAATTTAATTACATTAATTTAATCAGTCTAGTGGCGTCTCGAGCAGCATCTAAACAAAAAAAAAACGGTACGCCACTATGAAAGTGTGA
The DNA here is from genome assembly GCA_014170235.1 of Listronotus bonariensis. NCBI lineage: Eukaryota > Metazoa > Arthropoda > Insecta > Coleoptera > Curculionidae > Listronotus > Listronotus bonariensis. Next base: position 98,249 of record JACEGR010003315.1, read on the forward strand.
GTGAAATTTTCGTACTTTTTTTGATTAGAAAAATTAAAATACATTTTTTATGCCTCTATATTTTTTTCGTATCTTGTTTAGTATAAGAGAAAAAATCCATTTAATTGCAAATTTTAGACCATAAAACAAGCAAAGCAAGAACTTGTGAAAAAGTATTAAATCAGTTTTACATGTCGATGTTATAGGCGATTCAAATTAAAGAACACCAGTGCAATTCGGTCAATCAGCTTATAAAAATGGTTATTTAGATCAAAATAATAGAAAAATTTACGATTTTGGATTTGTGTCCCGGCTAAAAGTAAAAACACTTTTGAAAACAAGGCAATAAATTTCAGACAAAATATTGGACATTATAGTCTAAACATCTAAAAAAACAAAGAGTAGTTACCAACTAACGTTCCGCGTAATTTTATATAAAGCCACAAAACGTGAGTTCTTGAAGATTTAAACTGCAGACATAACAAATCAGACTTTGCAAGTTTTACTTCATGGCAGAATTTTTAACGAAATCCATGATGACAACCACCAAAACAGTTAGCACAAATTGTAGGCTAATTCTTTTTGTATTTTTTATTGCATTTATTCAATAAATTATTTAAAAAAATACAATATTAACTGCCACAACAGCAAGAAATCTTCCAATAGGCTAGTTTAAAATTATTTCGATGAGGGCGGCGTTTAATAAAGTTGCCGGCCTAATTTAACTTCCCTATTAACAAAAAAAAAAAAAAAATACGACGTTGAAAGTCATGGGCGCCGGCAGAATCAGTTTTAGGGGTGTGCAAAACATTGTAAAGACCAAAAAAAAGTTTACGTAAGTAATGAACTTTACCTTTTCATACAGCGTGTCTACTTGTTCGCACCCAGGGCCGTATTAACTGTTTAAGGCGGCCTAGGCTACAATTCTCGGAGTGCCTATTTTCCACCAAAAAATTGTAGAAGAGCAAAAAAGGTCTTTCCTTTGTAGCGCCTATTTTGAGTACTAGGCGCCTTTCTTTACTACCCGAAATAAAATTTGATGACCAAAAAAAAGGTCATTCCCTCCTTTTCGCGCCTATTTGCTTCCAAAGCACCTTACTCACGGAGAAATTGTTCACCAAAAATTCCCTCTACACCTACACTTCTTAAAAACTCCCCTGTCTGGCGCCTATATATAAAACTTTTTATTATTATTATGTTAAAGAAAAAAACCTATTCTTTATAAAGTTTTGCTAACAATACCATTTAAATATGCAAACGTGTTTATTTTGAAAAAAAAACTTTTTTCATCAATTTTTATTAAGGAGTAAAAAATTTAAGTTTATAACGAAAACTTAAGAACTGTCAAAACAGCAAAACGTCTTATAGCAGAAAAATGTTCAAAAAGTATTTTTCTTTAAAATAAACCAATCTGCATATTTAAAAGGTATTTTTAATCCTAAACATCTTTTCCTTTTAAAAGTTTTTAATATTATGAAAAATAAGGATACTTTCCTCTTAAGCAAAATTCATATTTTTTGACATACCTCGTATACCACTGCAAAAAATTAATATCTGATAATCGCCTTTTAGGCTTTAGGTCATACACAACTTACTTAACTTTTTCGTAAAATTATTAATAAACAAGTTTTCCATATGGTGCGAACTTAAGTAGACACAGGCTTTATATTATGTGACAACAATTTTGAAGAGCAAAAAAGAAAGGTTTTTACTTTGCAAAACAAACTTTCCCATTCATATTTTTCACATTTTTACCCAACCTGTTTTTATTTGGGGAAAAACAAATTGAAAAGCAAAAAAAGGTCCCTATCTAACAAAACGTACTTTTTCATACATATTCTGTTGAATCCATAGATAACCTACATTTAGATCAGCAGTGGCAAGAAGCAGTTTTCGGATTTTTACGACCGCGCGCAGTGGGTGGACGAACATGCGCACTTAAAAGCCGTGGCGAAATATAAACACCGGCACCCCGTACCTTCGTCCGCGGTCTGACCGTAACGCTCATTAGCTACCGTACTTCGAACAGAAAAGCAGGACGCGGTCAACACATTCTTTCCTATAATGCGAATAGTTTGTTTGGGTCCGGGTGCGTTTACCCTCAACTGGCTTGCGTACAAACCGGTTTTTTCGCCCATGAAATGTAATTTTTGTTTCGCGCAGGATATAATATTAGCAATCCATCGAGATCAGTGGTTGAATCCAAATACCACGGGTATTTCAAACTCACACAAAACACGGAAGGGGGTGCAATTGCACTCACTTACACCATCCTTTAGGCGCCTATGTTGGGTTGGAAGTAAACAACAATAAATTTAAAACACTTAAGTGTTAAAACATTATACACTAATGAAAAAAGTTAACGGATACAAAAAAATCCATTTTTTTTGAGGATTTTAAGTGACTGTGTTTTGATTAAAAATGGTCGTACTGAAATTAAAAAAAAAATAAAGCCTAAAGTTTCTAGTTTTGAGATCTTACGAAAAAAATCTTTTTTTTGGTCTAAGAACTTGGAATTTTTTCCAACTTAAAGATTATATGGATCGGATATCTTGCTTTTTTAAGATGGATAGTTCGATACGACCACTTCTCGCTGAGATATTGAAATGTAAATGAAAAATGATCCTTTTGTCTTTAACCATCAATATCTCAGCAACCACTGATGGCACAAGAAAATTAAAAAAGGTTTTAAAATCTTGAATAAATTCTACACAAAAATCGGCTATGGTTTTTTAAAAAATATATTTTTTTATTCTTTAAATTCATTTGAAAAATTAAAAAAAAATGACTTTTTGTGGCTTTTGGAATAATCAAGCGCTAAATTGAAAAAATCGAGAAAACCAGTAATGTTAGGTGTGCCTTTTACAATATGCCCATAAAAACTCCATAAAGTTTTGATTTAATCCATCGAGCCTTTTTTAGTCTTATTCGATCGAATTTCAAAGAAAAACTAAAGGATAACGATTTTTACATTAAATTATCATAATCTTTAACAAAATTCAAACAAATGTTTTAAAGTTTTTTAAGCATTTTTATTGATAAATGTCTTTAAATTTAGGGGTAAAATTCAAGAAAAAAATAGTAAGAAATTTAAAAAACCCGAAATTTCTCAATAAACCAAATCATTATATTACCAACTTTAAATTTGTAAACACTTTGCAGATCATAGGCGTTGATATTTAACAGTTTAGGTATCATCGGTTCAAACGATTTAATGCATATTGTGCCAGAATACTAACGAAACATCGTTAAATATTAGAAAAAAAGCAAAATATTTATTTATAAAAACATTACCAATGTAAGAAGCCCTAGAAATTTCTAGCAGGTAAGCTACCTCTTTAAAGACACAAAATATTTAATTAATTTTCCCAAAAATATTTACAATATATCCCACTTGACTAGGATTGCCATACATTTTATAGCCAACGTCGTGACACCTTGATTTCTGGTATGTTTAAGTTTAGTGGGAGGGGGGATGCACTATATCTTTTTGTGTTTTAATGTTTTTTAAAATTATACTAATTTAGCTAAACTGCTTTCACAGATTCTGCCAATAGTCGATTCCTTTCGTCGGTCCGTAGGGGTTTCATACAAAATATTTTGTTCTATATCGTTAATGAAAAAACTTTTCGCTATAAAATCGGGACATCGCGTCGCATCCGGGCTTAATAGCGGTGGCAGTCCCGATATATCGGGACTTGCAAAACTAGTTTTAAATTAATATGCTGGACGGCATACCAGCAATCGTTTTAAAAAAATGTGCTACAGAACTTGCACCAATCTTAACTCGGCTCTTTCGAATTTCTTACAACACAGGTATCTTTCCGGAGAGCTGGAAAGCTGCATGTGTTCAACCTATTCCCAAGAAAGGATTTAAATCTCTTCCATCTAACTATAGACCAATTTCAATTCTCTCAGTTCTTTGTAAAGTAATGAAAAAATCTTAAGTATTTAGAAAAACACAAAATTTTGCATGACAGGCAGTATGGATTTCGCCACAAAGGATCTACAGCAGATCTTCTTTCCTTCGTATCACACTGCTGGAATAAGTCTCTTGAGTTTCTAGGTGAGTCCCAGGTCGTTGCTCTTGATATATCCAAAGCTTTTGACCGGGTCTGGCATGCTGCACTTCTTAATAAACTTCCCTCCTATGGTCTTTCAACTAAACTCTGTACTTGGCTCTCTAGTTATCTATCTGATTAACGTATATTAGTTATTGTGGACGGCCATTCTTTAAGCTTTCACCAAGTAAATGCTGGAGTGCCTCAGGGCTCCGTTCTGGCACTAACATTTTTCTTCTTCACATCAACGACCTTTTCTCGTCCACAACTAATTCTATTCACAGTATCGCCGACGATAATACCCTTCACTCCAGTTTTCAGGTTCCTAAACCCATCACTAAACCTGATTTGGAAAACAAATGCGATGCAGATATCTTTTTCGCAGGATCTTAATTTAATATTGGATTGGGGCGCCAAAAATCTCGTCCATTTTAATGCATCCAAAACACAATTATGTTCCATGTCGTAAAAAGAGTCATCAAATACTCATCCTCTACTTATGAGCGGCCAAGTTTTACAAAGCAAAGACACCTTCAATCTTGAAAGTAACCTTAACTGGCATAAACACATTGTATCTATAGCCACGGCAGATTCAAAAAAGCTTTCGAGCCAAAAAGTATTTTTCCCCTTCTAATTTATACACTTTATATGTGTCCCAAATCCGACCTCCCTTGGAATATTGTTCTCATATCTAGGGCATGGCGTCCCCCACAACTCTAAGCATTCTTGATTCCATTTAAAAAAGCTATTCGTCTCATTAATGATCTTTCACTCTTTTGCCCATCGTCGAGCTGTAGGGGATTTATCGCTTTTTATAGGTACTTCCATGGCTTCTGCTCTGAAGAATTGTCCAATATAGTTCCTCCACTCACGGTTCCCAACAGAGAAACTCGTGGTGCCGCGCGTATGCATCCCTATACAGTCCAACTGAACAGGCCCCGAACTTTCCACTTTGTTCGTTCTTTTATCCCTAGAGTTTCTAGAATGAGGAACCTGCTGCCCGCGGAGATCTTTCCTTCCCCCAAATCTTCAAGTATTTATGTCCCGTGTCAACAAACTCCCTCTTACCTCGCTTAAGACACCCACGGTACGTTAGTATTTAGGCTTTTAGCCTTCGTGGTTTGTCCAAAGATAAAAAAATATATATGCCAAAGGCAATTCTTCTACAAAGTTATGAAAAGAACTGAACTAAATCTAGGTGGAGATTGAGAGAAGTAAATACTGATGATGACAAACATTTTATGGGTGTTAGGATGTGTCAAAAAGTAAAAAAAAATTCGCTTTCACCCAAAAATATCTTAAAGGATGCCCAAGCTTGTGTTAAAAGCGCAGGTCAAAATTTAAATTTTAAGAGGTTCTCCATGGTTTTTTAACTTTTCCGTCCAATTATGCAGGTGGTAGAGAAGCTTTCCTCGCCTGAGGAGGTACCACCCCACTCGCCCTTTAAAGGACCAGTTCTTTCTTTTTTCTTTTTACCTCCAAGTTATGTAAAAATGATGAAAGCACTCCCGGAAGTAAAATGTTCCGGAGGTAAAATACCCCTCCATTCGGATCTCTGGGCGAGGGGTTCATCCAGGGGCCATAAGCGAGAGTTTAATTTCCTTTGCAAATATATGTTTGTTGGCTTAACACCAAAATAAACTCCATTCACCACCACCTTCAGTCATCTAAGCCCCACATACTGTTTCTAACTGAGACTCAAATAGATTCTAAATCTTCAACCAGCCACCTTCTCTTCCCAGGCTACAAACTTATTTCGTCTTTGCGCTCACATGCTGGCGTAGGTGTTTACGTTCCCAACGATCTGGCTTGTGCTTGGGTTTTTAATCCTGAATTGGGTAGGCCCGATATCCTTTGGCTTAAATTTTCCCTTAGGTATTCTACCAAATTTATTTGCTGTTTGTATCGATCCCCATCTAATTATTCTTATGTCGAATTCTTTGGCTTCCTTTCAACAAAGATCGATAGCATAATTTCTCCGTTTCCATCGGTCGAAGTAATCATGCTTGGCGACTTCAATGTCCATAATAGGGATTGACTAGGCATTTCAAAAACTGACCCTCAACACAGAACAGCCAAAATCTTTGCAGTCAGTAACTCTCTTACCAACCTTATTATGGTAACCACCTACTTTTCTAGAGTCCCTAATCATAGTTCAAATTCCCTAGATCTCTTTCTTACCTCCAACCCTAAACTCCATCAAGCAACTATCACAGCTTCTCTAGGTTGGGTCGCTCGGATTATTGGTTAGTTACTATATATTACCCTGCACATCCCGAGGTAAATAAATGCATGCTACCACGCACCGTATGACACTACAACATAGCCGACTGGAAAGGACCATGGAAAACCTCTTAAAATTTAAATGTTGAGCTGCGATTTTAACAGAAGCTTTGTTTGGGCATACTTTGAAATATTTCTGGGTAATAATGGATATCTTGAGAACGAAATGTTTCCGAAAAAATCTTATTCATAATCAGCGCCCCAAAAACCCCCATATGCCAGAATTTCGTCAAAATCGGAGTTGCTCTCACATTCTAGACAATTGGCCAAAATGCTAGCAATATTATATTTTATTAAAGTAAGTCTTGCATACCAAGGTATTTAGGGATAGTTGTGAAAAGTGATGTAAGTGCAGGTCGGTTACTTCATATACTACGGTTTTATAGCTTTAGATATTAAACACACCTAAATAAACCAGTAATAAATATATTAAGGCATTATATTATATTTACAACCCATAACTTAATAGGTAAATATTTATCACATAATCATTACCTGCTCCTAACTTAATCTTAGATCTTATACAAAATATTGTTCTTTGTTCCTAACTAATTTTGGAATGACATACAGGTTATACTTATATTATTTTGCAAACATCATGTATTCATAAACTTGATTTAGCACTAGAATTAGCTACCTCATCCCATATGGTGGTTCCATCACAAGCACATATAGTTTTTGGATTTTGAAACAGGCCAGCCGATCTTGCTATGATTCCATAAGCAACTGGTTGTTTTTCTTTTTCCTACCAAAACAAAATATATTTTTAATCTATAAAGAGTAAAAATTAGTTGGTAGTTTTAGTTCAAATATTTTTTTCATTTATAAGACGATCCTTTATACTTAATGTATTATTTCGTGGAAATTCCATTTATCACAAGTACAGGGATTATTATTAGCAAAATTAAATATAGTGTTATAGTGAATGATTTTAACCATCAAAGACTAATGATTAGCTTTAAAATAAAATATCCAAGGCAGAATAATCTGGTTAAAAACAATGTTTAAGGTAGACTTGGGCATAATAGTTCAGGCGAAAAATCGCTCATTTTAGTTCATATAGTTTAAGTTTACTAGTTCTTTAAATTTAATAGGAGAATAATAAACAAATAAGTTTATTAGTTTCCATTAATGTTTTCGTCCATGGGCGTCGGACTATGTACTATGCAGTAGAAACTACTCCGGAAATCAAATTACTTTAGAACGAAAGGTCGTAGAAAGAAAATCTAGGGTATCATTTGAAAGACATGTAGAATACAGTCAAAAACGTAAAAAATTTAATCTTGACCCTAAACCTTAAAATAATGCATTAAAAAATTAATAAAATATTGTGATAATTTAGTCGCAATAGACTTCATCTTACTTCTGGCGTCTGGCCTATTTATATTGATGTAATATTTTTTTACATAAAATTTATTTGGTTATGGTGTGGTTAGGTAGGTTTACCAAAAAAAAAACACATAAAAAGGTAATGTTATACGAAATTTATGAATGAATGGTATAATTCTGCAATAATTAAAAGTAACTACAAAGACTTTTTAATTTTAGACTCAAGATTGAATTTTTATCACATTTTTCCTGTATTCTACATGACTTCAACCTTTCAAATGATACCCAAAAAAAAAAAATTTCTACAATTTGTTCAAAAGTTATTTGATTTCCGGACGATTTTCTACTGCATCGTACACAGTGCGCCGGGACGGGGCTTCTGCACTTGCACCCCCTGTCATTTTGGAACAATAGCACCTATTTCCAACGGTGTATTTTTGATAAGAAAAATATATTTAACAAAATTCAATTTGAACAGTGTTATGTCCATATACAGGGTGGCCAGTAACTCAACCGACAAACTTTAAGGGGTGATTATTCAATAAAAAATATAAAACAAAAACTTCATATGAACATAGGTCCTAAACGTCTTAGTTTTTGAACTACGGAGTGTTAAAAACTTTATAAAAACATGCCTTTTTTATAATAACTTTTATAACAATTCAGATATTTTTTAAAAAATTGGGGGACTCCTCCCATGCATCAGAAGACATTTTTTGGCATACAAGAATAAAAAATTTACTAGTGTCATCCATAAGGGGTTTAAGGTAAATATTTTTTAAGAAAAAAATGGTAAGACCCTGCATTTTTCTAAAATAAAAATATATATTTTTTTAATTCCCATATTTAACTTAAACCTTTCATAGACGACACCCTTAAATATGTTTTTTCTTGTATGCCAAATATGGCCTCTGATGCAAAGGGGGCGCCCCAAATTATTTAAAAATACTGTTTTGATATACAAGCTATTATAAAAACTTATGTTTTTAAAGTTTTTAACACGCCGTAGTTCAAAAACTATGAGGTTTAGCACATATGTTCATATTGTCAAGGAACAATTATTTTTGGTTACATATAAATTCAATAATTTTTAATCTTTCCGTATAAGTTTATTTACTTGAAAAAATATCATTTTTGCAAATTAGCTGATTTAGGCTCAATTTATAGATTGACGATTCCGTTACCGATCGCCGTTTGACGATTTGGTTTCTAATATGGTATATGGAAACGATGAAGAGAAAATATAAATTGACAAATGGAAAGTTGTTGTTTCATCTTTTAACTGAAAACGTCAAACGGCAAACGGAAACAGAAACGGCAATTTTTAAATCCAGTTTAATTGTTTATAAATAAAAAATTCAAAATTAAACTATTTTCGCAATTAAGCAATCTAGGAAGTTCACCAAACCCCTTGATTCGCGGAACAAAACAAAATTAAACAAAATTTACTTACTTTGCAATTTTAGCGGTTTTAGAAGTTTATAAACCTATTGTTTTTAAAATTTGTAAAAATCGCCCAATCTGCAGAATTGCCAAACAGCGTAAATCGGAAAATAGTTTTGGTCAATTCGATATCGGCAAGTAACGCGCTCGGTCGCGGTTAAAAGAAGAGCGTTGGACAAAATAAAACGCTATGTTTTATATACTAAAAGTTGGAGTCCCTCCGGCAACTTCAATGTAAGTTTAATTTACTTTGTATATTTCTTAAATGT